>CATIWF010113617.1:0-85144 GCA_949630135.1 Balakata baccata
TCTTCTCTTCTCTTTCCTTGTTCTAGCCGACGGACAGATTCTCACGGAACAAAATTTCTCTTCTCATATCAGGCTTCATCCTCACATCCTCCTATTAGTCTTCGTTCCTTGTAACGACTTTACTTTTTTTTTTTTTTTTATATTTGTGTATTTGTATATCTACAATTACATTCCAATTTGTGTTTGGCGGCGGTGCTCATCAAGCATATTAAGGAGGTCCTCATCTGTGGAGAGCGAAATTAGAGAGTCAAGATCGTGGTCGGGAAGCTGGTACTTGAGATTAAACGGGGTTATTAATATGGAGAGCAGAGGCTAAGTGGGCGATGAGAGAGGAAAATGTGAGATTAGCAGTGGCGGTGGGTATCCTAATGGTGCGGGCGGGTATGGTATTGTGTAGTGGAGTTAGTCATGGGAATATAGAATTAGTTGGAAAATGTTTCTAGAATTAAAAGCTTTTTGACCAAAGAGCCTAGCAAATATAAATTTTTTTTTAAATCACTGAGTTATTTTGAAGATATATTTAAATTATATCCAATGAATTTTTAAATATTATCAAAGTATACGTATTTTTTAAAAAATTTTGAGATATTTACAATATATTCTTAAAATATATTCAAAATATTTTCAAAAAATATTCAGAAAATTTATAAGAAATTTCCAAAGTATTTTAAGGGATACTGAATCAAAATATATTCAAGTATATGAGAGATATATCAAATGTACACTTTTGGTATATTTTGGAGTGTTTTTTTGTATTTGGAGACTTTTGTAATATTTTTTAGGTATTTTAGATAATTTTAAAAAAATTTTAAGTGGAAGTAATGTTGTAATATTTTAAAAATTTTTTGACATCCTTGAAAACTTCCCTGCAAAACAAAGGTTATAAAAAATTCAGTATATATTGAGCATATTTTGGGTATATCTTAAATCACTGAGTTATTTTGAAGATATATTTAAATTATATCCAATGAATTCTTAAAATATTATCAAAGTATACGTATTTTTTAAAAAATTTTGAGATATTTACAATATAATCTTAAAGTATATTCAAAATATTTTCAAAAAATATCCAGAATATATCCAGAGAATTTGTAAGAAATTTCCAAAGTATTTTTAAGGATACCGAATCAAAATATATTCAAGTATATGAGAGATATATCAAATGTACACTTTTGGTATATTTTGGAGTGTTTTTTTGTATTTGGAGACTTTTGTAATATATTGTAGGTATTTTAGATAATTTTAAAAAAACTTTAAGTGGAAGTAATGTTGTAATATTTTAAAAATTTTTTGACATCCTTGAAAACTTCCCTGCAAAACAAAGGTTATAAAAAATTCAGTATATATTGAGCATATTTTAGGTATATCTTAAGAATACTTTAAGTCTAAAATAGTTAAATGAATGATATAAAGACTGGTATACCTTGAGTATATCTTGAAGATACATTTAGTTTAAAACATTTGTGAACAATGCTATGAAGTCCGGTATACCTTGGGTATATTATGAGGATACCTTGGATCAAACAATTGTGAACAAAGGCTAAAGTCTGATATATCTTGGGCATACCTTACGTATATCTTGGGGATACTTTTGATCTAAAATAGTTGTAAACAAAGACAATAAAATTTGGTATACCTTGATCATACCTTAGATATATCTTGGAGATTTCTTGAAAATACTTTGGTGATTTTAAAAAAAAAATGAAAAAGAAAAATGAAGAAGAATAAATTAAATAACACAATAATTCAAATAAGCAAATTCTATCATGAATTAAGCTAATCTTTAACAAAATCAAATTAAAACAGAAAACTCAATCCAAAAAAAATCCAAATTCATGAAATAATTCAAACCTAACACAAAAATGGAAACAACAAAAAGATCACAATGATAAAGTTAAATTATAATGAACCAAAAACAAGAACACAGTACCTGACATATAATTATAATTGTGAAGAATAAGAAAATGAAAAAAAAAAAAAGAAATTTGATTTGTCGTTGAGAAAGATGCAACATAGATAAATTTATGTTGTTATCTTCCACCGAAGCTAACGAATTTGCAAATAATAAGTTGATTGTATCTTCAAAGGCTACTCCAATTTCAAAATCAAAATATTAAAATAGTGATGTTATTTGTAAATCTTGATGAACGCCTCGTATAATATCTTATGGGATATAGTCGTTTGAGGAAGACAATTTTGTTCAACAATTTGCAAGATAGAGAAGGACGAAGACTCTCTCCCAACCCTAATTAAAAATTCAATCAAAATGAAAACGATTTTGGCAAAAATGAAAATAGCAAAAAAGTACAATAATTTTGTTAATAAAATTTAAAATGAGGTGTTAGGCGAAATTTCCTCTTGTTCACAACTATTTTAGATCCAACATATCTTAGATATATCCAAAGTATTCCTATAAAATTTCCAAATGTATACCCAATATATCCCTAAAATATACTAAATTATTTTTTTTTTTGAGAATTTTATAATATTTTGAATTTTGATTGAATTCTTTTATTCTTTTTTAATAATCAATTTTTCTTGTTTTGTTTTTTTATAAGTAAAAATTGAACCAATATATGTCCAAAGTACACCAAATATATGCAAAAAATATACCGTCTAGACATATTTTTGGATAATTTTAAGATTTAGATATTGTTGTAATTTTACAAAATTATTTTCGGTAAAATTAAAAAAAACTTTGAGCGTTAGTGAAAATGTAAATCGGTATCCAATTTTCGGCATTTCTATAAAATTCCGTATAAACTATACGTAGCTGAATAAAAAATAAATTTAAAAGAATATTATTAGAATCATATGAGCAAAGATCATATATAAAGTAAGGATAGGGAAAAGAACACTATAACACCCAAATTTCAGATGATTTTGAAAAAATAAAATAATAATAAAACAAATAGCTTAACAAAAAAACATAAATGACCTAAAAAAAGAAAATGAATGACCCATGCAACATAAATGAAATGATCCATGCACGTTTCGTATAACAGCTGAGACAGGTCATGCAAAGAAGGAAAAGCCGGAGATAATCATAAATGTTGTGCGACGTCGTTTTGTGTTGAGGTTATTTTTCGAAAACCAGCTGGCTTACTACAGTGCCAGTGAATTCACTTTTGTTATATAGATAGATAGTTCCATTATGACTAAACCGCTGATAGTGAAACTGCATAAATCACTGCGTAAACTTAAACATCAGGCGACCTACAATATCAAAAAGGGTAAATTTAGCACAATGACATGTGGGAGTTCATAGTACACACTATTTGTACAACACAAACATACTACCAGAAAACCATGAATATTTCCCCCCTCTACACCCTAAGAAATACACGTACATGGCTTACTGCATATAGTAATACCAGTCAAACTATCGTCTCAGTATAAATCATCCGACGTTATAATTCAAGACTCGCTCTTCCAATGCAACTGTTGAACAACTGTCAGTCTTGTGTTACAGTGTGCAAGATTAACTTTCACCTGAAAACTCAATGGTGCTCTCAAATGTCAAGTTGATCAATGTTGACCATACGCGCAGAATCCTGGATTAGTTCCTTGCGGGTGTCCACCTAAAATGACAGTACAAAGAAGAACCATAAATTTATATGATGGATGCATAGTTGAGTACAAGAAAAAATCAGCACATAAGATTTACCAAATCAAAACTGACAATTTGCTGAAAAAAAAGTTCACATTGCCTTGCCAATATTATGAAAACTATAGTTGGTTAACCAGACATATCTGAATCAAAACTAGGGAATAACCAACATATTTAACCTGCTTACCCGAGCACCCATTAGGGAAGAAAACACAACATTAGCCTCTGCTGCATCCTCAACTACTAATTGCTTGAGCAGCCTTCTCTCAGGATCCAATGTTGTTTCCCATAGTTGGGAAGGCATCATTTCTCCCAATCCTGTGAATATTGAAAAAATGTAATCGTGCGAATTCAATTGTAACCTATAAGGAACCACGTATACATGGATGGAAAACATTTTCCCAAAATAAGAAGTTTGTAACTTTATATGACAATGACATGGAATAACTTTAATTGAAGATGGATGCACGAATTTTATATCAAGGAAGTTCCTCTGTTTGGCAGCCAACAAAGCAATATATTTAATTGTATTGATGTCCCTTGACAATAAGAAAGAGTTTCATAAATGCCTTATATCAATTGATTGTTCCCATCAAAACAAGATTGAAAGAAGCACGTGCAACAAGGAATCTATTTCATACGGATGAAAGCAAGGAATCTATTTCATTTTTGAGGTCACGGAAAAGTTTCTTTTTGAAGATAGATGCTGGAAAAGGACATGTATGGGGGAGGTATAAAGTGGGGGAAAAAATAAAGGAGAGAAAATTTTCATCCTTTCTTGTTGGTAAAAAAAATTAAGGGAATGGAGAATATTAATAAAGTATGGACCAACAATATAAGTGGGAGAAATGGGGGCAGAAACTTGTCAAGTCATGCTCTTATCCCTCCACAACCTACACATTTTTTTTTTCTTTTTGTAAACAATGGGTTAAGGCTAAATTTATAATTTTCTATAGGAAAACAACTTCCTTTCATTTTTATTCCTCCCATGTCCATTTAAGAGATGAATTTTTCTGTACACATTTCCCTGATACATGCACTTTCCTTCCCTTTCTTACCAAACAGTGTATAACCCAATAAAAGACAAAGTATAGCATATTAATATTACATTGAAATTCCTAATCCAGAATTGACAAAATTATTGCTGATTCAAAATCTGAATCTACTAATTGATGACAGGAAAAAAAAAAAAAGAGTTGAACGTGGTGACAAGCAAAAAGAAAATAAAAAATGTAAATAAACACAACAGTGCATACAAGTATAGCATACCGACATTTCATTGCGAAGCCTCAGCCAAAGGATAAACTTTTCAAACAATTAAATGCTCATTCAGATAATATACTTCTAAGTACCTCTAGTAAGTTACCAAGATAGGAAAACAATAGAACCGAATGTGGTTTGAGGATTAAAAGAAAAAGAAAGGATCTAAAAACACAATAGAAACTTCTGTGAAATCCAAAAAAGGAATATGTGTGAAAAAGGCTTTAACTGAAACTCAATTTATTATTAACTAGGTGAGTACAAATTGCAATGAAATGATAAAGTTCACAGAAAATGAGCACTGGATGCACTTTTCCATGCTATGCACTCAAAGATTTCAAATATGAGCACTGCATGCATATCTGTCCATGCTATGCACTCACCTTAGATACCAACAAGGAGGAAGAAAAATAAAGATTGTCTTACCTTTGAACCTTTGGATGTTATATGATGCATTTTGTGGGAATGAGCCCTGGAGCTTTTTTAATTCTCCATCATCATAACAGTAGAATACCTGTTTTCCCCTCTCAACCTGATCATTTGAGGGGCAAAATTAAAAAGGAAAAAAGAAAAAGAGAAAAAAAAAAAAGACGAAGAACAAGTAAACCACAAGCATCATTATTTGTAATAAAACAGTGCCAATTGTCAAAGTGCCAAAGCCAACCTTGTAAAGAGGGGGGACACCAACATAAATGCAACCTTCTTCAAATAAGGCTTTCTACAAGAAAGAATAATCCAGCATCATAAGCTCCATTTAAGTTTTATCATCGAGCATTATAAACTTTAGTCACAATATTCTCCATTCCCTACCTGATATCTAAAGAAAAAGGTCAGTAAAAGAGTTCGGATGTGAGCTCCATCTACATCAGCATCTGTTAAGATAATTATTTTATGATACCGTAGAGCCTCCTTTTTAAAATCTTCTCCCTATAACCAAGAATATTGTACACATTAAACAGGGTAAAACAATATAACCAAAAATGTTGTATACATTAAAAAGGGTAAAACAATTCACAGCTATTAGAGAGTTCCTTGTGTAATAATTTAAGAAGTTGAGGTTGGGAGCAAAAGCAAAGAAAGAAGACAAAGAACAGAGAGAGAAAAACCTTTACTCCAAGTCCAAGGCCAAGTATAAGATTTTGAATTTCTTCATTCTTGTACATTGCTGCCTCATCTTTTCTTTCTATATTCAAAATTTTACCCCTCAGGGGAAGAATAGCCTGAAACAGCATCTCAGGTATCAATATTTTACAGCCATCCACATCACCTTCTATGATTTGGCAAGATAGAGCACCAATAGGGAAGACCAAGATCACAAATAAGAATTTACATTTATTACTGCTATCCAAAGTCCACTTAGATCCACAATATATTACGTAACTATCTGCGCAAGCCTCAGGTTGCACCACTATTGCAGAACCACCTTACAATAATCATGATATTGCATGGAGGAAATATTAATATCAAAACTAAGAGTACACAATTCAAAAGCGCTGTCATATAGGACACATGAAAGAAACATATCCTAGAACTTTAAAAGTGCACTTACTTCAATAAAATTAGACTCCAAATTTCATCTTTATTTTTCCAATTTTTTGTCCATTAGAAATGCAGAAGACATATGTACCTGCTAAAACTAAAAATATCTATAGTAGAAAAATTGACAGATAGAGGCTCTCCAGCTTCCTTTTATAGTCTGAAGGGTTTTTCCATAATTTGTCTAATTCAAATAGAAGCCTCAAAAATTAAGAAAAGGGAGCCTAATGTTCTAAGGGGTTTTCCCCCCAAATGGCAACATATTGGCAATGTTTCATTTTTTTTAGAAAGTTTTCTGATAGACATTAAAACATGTAAAAACACCACATTTGGCCCCCACAGCTGCATTGAATGCTTTGACCACAAATAGTTATTGTCTGTTAAAAACAAGGAACATCTCAATTGTTCTTGGATGCTTAAGCTAGTATCTGCAGTTGCTTGCAGATCAGTTCATAACAATTCTCCCTAATACCTGAAAGCGCCTATCACGACCTTGTTTTGCGCTTCCTCCAGCTGAATCTCCTTCAACAATAAAAATTTCTGCAAGCATCAAAACAAAAGATCCAGCATCAAAAACTAAATAAACAATGCTAGTCAAGTGAAGAAACTGAAATACTGAATTTCTGTAAGAAAAATAGAAAACCAAAATTCAGTGCAGGGGAACAACTACTGTTAGTGTTATCTACAAAGCAATTTTGAACATGGTAATGAAACAAGCAACAAATGTATATATTAAAAGTACCCATTTATTGAATACTAATTTTTGCACACTTGAATTCTAGGATTCAGGGGAGGATAAAATTTGAGAGAGAGATTAGAGCTTCTTGATAACCAACAAACAATCAGGCTTATTGACATCAGGGAAAAAAAAATTCATAAAAGAGAGAAATTATTAACATTACAATTATAGTGAGGGGAAATTACTATTTACCTCATATGGTTTGACATAATACACTAGTACCCCTGAGATTTGAAAAATATACGGTTTGCCTCATCTATTTTATTTCCATTAAACTATAAAGTTCTTTTGTTAAATTTTAAGACATTTACCATTAGTAAGAAAGAATATTTTGTTTTGTTCATGGGGATATTAACAATATGTCAAACTTTAAAGGGGTACTAGTGTATTATGTCAAACTACAAAAGGCAAATCGTATATTTTTTAAATTTCAGGAGGATACTAGTGTATTATGTCAAACCATATGGGGTAAATAGTAATTTTCCCTTATAGTGATGGTAAATCATGAAGTAATTTACTAACTGAACAATCAGACAATAAATAAAATGCCAAGTAATTTTCTTCATATTGGAATTTGTAAGTCCAAGTATAACCTCAGGAGAAACTTTTAAGATTTCTTTGTATAATCATCTAATTTACATGTTAGGCAATCTATTTGTCAAACAGGATTGAGTTACGGCTAATGCAAATTTACATGATTGCAAATACCCCAAGTAATCAATATCATCCACAAAATTTGCCCCTATTTTAGATTTTGACCTTGGCCTTTTAGTTTTTATCAAATAGGTAAACACTTTTCTGTTAAAACTGTAGCTAATTTGATGAGGAAGTTTGTAATGTATATATGGAAGGTACATGGCAAGCTAGATTAGCAAAATATATTATTAAATTTCCTTGCATGCTGACTGATCCAAGATTCCAAATATCAATCCGTACAACATTTATATCAACTGCTTGTAGATATCAGAAGAAAAGGAGAGAAGGAACAATTTGAAGAAAACTGAAGAAAAAAAAATTAAGTTTTTTATTATCTGCATTGTTATGAAAATTATATATATATATATATATGTTTCTGCAAACTGAGATTGTTACTTAAGCTCTGCAACTGCATTTTTGCATTCCTTCACAAAATTGATCACCATTGCTACTCATGATAAAATTCATAGCCACAGAATTGAACAAAAACTGAATATATTCTTACAGGTTCAGGATTTTTTTTTTTTTGAACAGTTAACCTAATAAACAGTATAATAAATATATGCATACTGCGTCATCAACATATGCTAATACATGTGAGTAAACATTGTCATTTAAGGTTTAAACATTTCAATTTTCAAGTTTGTATAAAGACTGGATAACTTATAGCTTTCATAGTAAAGAAAGAAATATAACACCAACCAGATTCTTCAGGATTTGTAGATGAGCAATCAGCCAGTTTTCCTGGGAGAGATGATGTTCGCAAGACACTCTTTTGTCTCACCAATTCTCTAGCCTTTTTTGCC
Source organism: Balakata baccata (assembly GCA_949630135.1). Lineage (NCBI taxonomy): Eukaryota > Viridiplantae > Streptophyta > Magnoliopsida > Malpighiales > Euphorbiaceae > Balakata > Balakata baccata. The sequence continues at coordinate 8,648 of CATIWF010113617.1, forward strand.
GCCAAAGCTGCCTAGATAAGAAAGCAACAAAAATTAAGATAAGGTCCAGGCAGGCAGCTACACAACAGAATTACTCATACAGATTGACTAAAAATGACAAGAAAAAACATAAAATTACCCTGAGTGCATTTAGAGACTTTGAAAGAATTGAATCAAGAACATCAGGATGCAACTCCAAATATTCAGTAAGAGATTCTTGCACAGATTGGTCCACCACTTTACGTACCTCTGGATTTCCTAACCTTGTCTTTCAGTGACCAAAAGGAATACCAAAATATAGGATATTAGGAATGAAGAAAAAATGACAAACCAAACAGTAAGTTGGTTAAAGCGTCATTAGTACTCTGAGAATAAGCAGATAACCAAGCATCACCTTAGTTTGACCTTCAAACTCTGGACTAGGAACTTTAACCGATATGATGCACGTCAACCCCTCCCTTACATGTTCACCACTTAAATTAATATCCTTATCCTGAAAGGTCAGAGAAAGCTTAACATAATTGGAACTGTTTTAATAAGTAATCTGAGGATAACATCGCTTGTGAATCATAGTTGACAATCAATCAGACAAATTTTTTTTTTCCTGATATATGCTATATTTATCCCTTTATAATTTCAACACTTTGGATCTCCTACAAATCTATAAGCTTTTTTTTTTTTACTCTCAGTTCATAATATAACAATTGCATGTGAGGACTTAATATGAAGGGAAACAAAGGATGACAACTTCAAAACCCAGAGAAAGAGAAGAAAAGATTGGGTGGTAGTGATGGGAATAAGTGGGACATATGAAGACGAGCTTTTTATTGTGTTCAATTCAGTACAGGAGCACACGTATTTGAGCATGCAAACCAACTTAGAAAGAACTAGGATCCCAAGTCCTTAAAACACAAAAGAGTAAAGAAATCCAGCAAAGGGCATTTAAATTGAAAAGCTATGCCCAAGAATATTGCTAAAATGAACACACCTTCATTATCTTTGACTTTTTACCAAGACTGTTGAGAGTTCTGGTTAATGATGCCTTGAAACCATCTATATGAGTGCCACCATCAATAGTGCGTATGCTATTGGCATATCCCAGTATTGTATCTGAGTATACATCAGAAGACCTAGTAAAGAATAAATGGACAAACTAAAGTCATGCATTGAAGGACTGGCTGTCAACATGTGGAATAATCTCACTCAATATTTAGAAACAACACAGCATGGTGCACAAATTAAATTAATAAAGAAGTTGCAACATGAACCAGTATAAAAAAATTACCACTGGAGAGCCACATCAATTGTGATCCCATCAACTTCTTTGCTGAAACTCACCACATCATGGAGCGGTTTCTGGATCAAATTACAGTCAGTTACCAATTCATTTATTAATGGAATCCAGGAAAACAGAATTGAACAATACAAACAAGACAAATAAAAATGCTTTTAAATGCTAGCTGCACGGTCTAATGGTGTCAGTTAAGAAACTGCTCAACCTAAAAGCTCAAACCAGTTGGTAATTCTCCAGAATGGGTTTTATTGTATATCTCTAACACTCTGTGTATGGTTGGGCTTGAAGTACAAATAAGCATATATAGGCTCCCTTACCTTCTCAAAACCTTTTAATTCAGAAGAAGCAGGGAGCAAAGTTGAACTCTGGACCTTTTGGTCTGAGAAACTTTAATACCATGTTAAAGATCCAGGCAACCTAAATGCTCAAACTTGCAGGTGAGGGCCTCAAGAATAATTGTGATATAAATCTTTAACAGTGTCCAATTGCTTACATGATCAGGGATTCATGAGGTTAAAGCCCTTTAAGCTCAAGTAAAGTAGCATCATTTACAAAGATTATAATAAACCCAAAATGTAGCAATAATTGTTTGTACTTTTCTCAAGAAAGATCAATAATATCAAATTGTATAATACATTGTCCCAATAAATTAAATGAACTTGTTAGTCTTTAGACTCTTTACAAGCTTTGGAGATTCAAATCCTTTATGTAGGGTGAACATGCAGAAAAATTAACACACAAAACCAAGAATATATCATCTAAACAACTAAAATGTTAGGGTAAAATATTTTCCTTGCCAACTAATTCTAAAGATGATAATACGTTTTTCCAGACTTCCACAAACTAATAGAGAAAGAAGGAATCTAGGAGGAAACCACAGACACAATGACAGCCAATGTAGAATGAGAAATTATTTTGATATTAACCTTTTTTGCCTTAAATTTTTCTATTTTGGAATTTCCATTTTATCAGGAGATTCAGAAGGTCTGAGATTTCCTATCAAATAAGATGTCAGATTAGTTATAAGTCTTGATAATGACCCATGTAACTAGCCATTTTATTAGGTTTTTGAAAATAAGCTTCTAGATCTTGATTTGGTTTGAGAAGCCTGTATGCCTAGTTTTCTCTTCATCGTCTTCTTTCTCTCACCGGCAGTTCTCCTTCTGAATGTACTTCTCCATGCCTCGGCACTTTTAACACTCACTGACAACCTTTAATTTGTTTTCATTTCAGTCTAATAGGCTCTAATAATTCACTAACCCTATACTCACTATCTTCCCTAAATCTGAACCGTTTTAGCTTGGTGAGATTTATAACTAAGAACTCATTCATGAGTAGCTGCTATACATCACTCACACCATTAGTCTATTAACCACAACCTTGATGACCATTGCCAGCAACCAGGTGGCAGTGACACCCAAAACCATCCATTCTTTCTACAGATTTCTGATAGACCTTCAGTTAAATTTACATATGCAAGACGCAAGGGTAAGTTGGGAAAGGGGCTGCCAGGTGGCTCAAGCTAGTTGCCTAGGTGGAGAAAGGAATATTTGGGAGTGGTTGTGTAGCTGTCAATTCTGTTATGCTTTGGGATTGCTACCCAGTGGGTATAAATAAAAATTCTGTTTTGGGGTTGGGTATGGAAATACTGAGATTAGACTCTCGAATTCTCCTCGTGATTTCTTCATCTATTTCATCAATACAATACATATTTCTTCCATTGCTGTGCCGTTGCTCTGTGTTTTGGATTGCAGGTGTGGTTCCTATCAATTTCTCCCAAATTTGACCATAAATAGAAAATAAAGACACTTCTAAGTCCAATAAAAGAATCTCTTTTTCCCCATTTCTAGTTTATTTGCATGTGAACTATAAACACTATTATATAATCAACTTAGATAACTCCTAAAGAATAATGATTATTTAAATGTTATAATTACAATTGATAAAACATCTAAAAATATATTAATTAATTGAAAGTCATTATGTTGAGAAAAAAAGAGGAAAATACTATAAAAACTATATGGAAACATAATGTTTATTTGAATGTCATTTCCCCAGAAAAATAATAAATTGACATCATTGTAACAAAAAAAATAAATGCCAGAAAATAATGCTTCTTGATGTTTTAAGTTAATGATTCCACCTGATAGCACCCAGTCTGGTCCCTAGGCCCACGAACAGGTCTAGTCTTAACCTAGCTTTAAGCTTTTAGGTGTAAGTTCTCAAAAGAGGAGGAAATACATGTTTGCCGTAATAACGGAATAAGTAGGAATACTTCCCATTTCCTAAAAGTTTGCCTATAAGCTGGAGAATACTGAACTTATTTCTCAATCTCCATTTAAACTTCTTTTCCAATGAACATTAAACTCTATCAACTGGGAATCTTGAAGCAATTTCCTAAAAAATATGCCCTGATCCACACAACTGCATATACCCTAATATTTTCCAGTGGACTCCAACTTTACAGCAGTCAACTACTACATTCCTTATTCAAAATTCCATTCATTTCATTTGTCAAAATGAAGCCCTGCCTGTAGTGATTACAACATCCAAGGATATGAACTGTTCTAGCTTGAAAAGGAAAAGGATACATTACAAGAAGCTGAAATTACAGCAAAAGCAAGGACATTTGTTTGGGGAAAAAAAAAATACCTTATCTGTATTTAGCCACTTCACATACTCAACCAATCCCCCAGCATAAAAATACTCATCACATTGGTTCTTCTCTGGATCATCATTTTCTTTCTTCAGAGTGATAGTGAGCTGCAAGAGGAAATAGTTAAATTCAAATAAAAAACCCGACAACTACAGGAAGACAGCTAGCTCATTTACAATTAGAAGTATTGAATAAAAGGTTACAAAAGCATAATTGGATAATTAAACGAGTTCCTTTACCTTTGGATTTAAGAAAGCAAGCTCCCTAACTCTTCCAGCTATGGTGTTGTAATCAAACTCAATTGCAGTAGTAAAGACTGCAAAAATGTTTCAAAGGGAACATAATATATAGATAGCCAACCATAGAATAAGACTGCAATCAGGTGAATAAGTATGAACTAACAATCCTCTGATGCATATGAGGCTTAAGAAACTAGGAAAACCTTCTTTATCAGGCCAAAATCTGACACGTGTCCCTTTATGATCCCTCAAGTCAACTGGAGGCGGATAACATGTAAGAATTGTCACTGGGTTTCCACGAGAATATCTCTGTTTGTATTCCATTCCATTACGCCATACTGCAACTTCTAATCCCTGCGAACCAGTATACAGGTTAATAAAAACTGAAGGAACAAAGACAAAGGACAACAAAAAAAAGTGACACCAAAATCAAACTTTTTGTTAACATCCGTTGCCAGAGTTATATGTCTGTCAATTGCAACATGATTAGCCATGTGCACCACCTTTAATTTGACACAGTTCAATGTACAGGTGATGTCAAGTAGTTAAATATGGTAAAGATATAAGTTCACATTTCCAATTGCTTTAAGACATGATATCTTTACGTTCTGTGTCTATTCTATTAATCTTCCTAAAACGAGTAAAGTATAGCATGCAGTGGTAGAATTAAACTAATAGCATTGAATAAACTTAGAAACAAAACAAGTCAAGAACTAACCTATAAACCCAGGTAGTCTCCTGACTTGAAAGGTAATTCAAATTATTAAAGTCATAAAATAAAATAAAATAAATTGGACAGGATCACGGAGGGAGTAGGTGAAGTAATGAGTCCAAGATGAAATATAATACGCACCTCGGACAAGGCATTCACGACAGACAAGCCCACACCGTGTAATCCACCAGAGACACTATAACCACTGTTAGAACCACCAAATTTTCCACCAGCATGCAAGACCTGCACAACACAAAACAATAACATTCAAATCAAGATTTCAATAGCAATAACAAAATTGACGAGTTTTATGTTACAATAATTACCGACTAACTAAATATATATAATGTTTCTTCAAAACTGGTAAAGATATGACCTCATGTTTCCATCATGAATAGAATTTGTTTCATACATCAAAAGCTCTCAAATAGGAGGATTGGGATTTCAAATATCTACTGGTGAATCTTTATTCTACAACATCCAATATATTTGTCCAAATGTTCTTGTCATTTGATTGTGAAAGTTGCATGTGGATTAATACAATAAAAATGTAGGTGTACAAAGTTGCCATAAAAAAATTAAGAAAAAAAATATTGACTGCTACTTATTTTCGATTATGAACCTAATTCCAGTAAAGCTGTTTCAAGAATTCTGAAATTAGATTCAATTCCATATCAAGCTTTTGACAAAAAGGTAAGAATTTTTCAGACTCCTGGCTTCAGATGACGAAACTGGTGAGCAAAGTCAAATAAGCTTTATGTCCCTTAAAGAAAGAAATTGAATTATTACACCTTAAAAAAGCTTCACTATCTGTTTTCAGAATTCCTATAAGTATACTTTACTGTGTAAATATCCTAGCATTTAATCTTAGGATTTTTAATCATAAATCTACAATGTACAAAAGTTAAAAGGCATATGGCAGACCACAAGCTAACCTCCACATATACAACTAGAATAGGAACAGTCAGTTAGCAGTAGTACCGTCAACACAGTCTCCAAAGCTGACTTCTTTGTCACTGGATGCAAGTCAGTGGGAATCTTACGAAGAGAAAACAGAGAAGCATGTAAGAACACTTATAATAATAATAACAACAACAACAACATATTTATTTTAAAAAAAAAAAAAGCAAGCCTAAATTCTTAATGCTGTTAAGCAATTAACAAAGAAAAATCATATTTCTTTCAAACTGATGAATAAGCAGAAAGAAAATGACAGGTACTAAAGTGCTTATGAAAAGGCCAAGAAATATATCATATAAGGTGAAGTGCTTAAGCTAATTAAATGGCACTTCATGATATTGAGAAAAAAATAATTCATATTTGTTTATTTATGTTGTGGCTTAGAAAGTATAATATAGTAACTATTACATCATAATGTGCATCAAGGTCATATCAAACATAAATACAATGTAGAGGCTTGTAAAAAAGCATAAGATGACCATGCAATTCGTAAAATTATGATGTTTCCATCAAACCTTTTATCATATCATGATAAGCCCTCAAATGCACATTGTCATAGGATAAAAAAACTAATGCAATGCAAATTAGAACTAGACAAGAACAATCAATGTTATATTTCCATAACAATATGCACAAACAAAAATAATAAGAAAAATAAGAAATAGTATGCACTGGCTTGAAATAAACAATACCCCACGCCCATTGTCAGTGATGCTAACAGAATTATCAGAATGTAAAACAACATCTATTCTTGAAGCAAATCCTGCTTGGGCCTCATCAATAGCATTATCCAATATTTCATAAACCTACAAGACAGATAACAAAATAATGAACAGGAAACCTGGATTTTCGATTAAGTTATGATAAACTTAATATGGAAGCTGCCATACAAATATGAAGTAGCAAATAAGTTACCAAATGGTGCAAACCACGAGGCCCAGTGCTCCCAATATACATCCCAGGCCTTTTCCTGACAGGTTCTAAGCCTTTCAGCACCTACATATCAGTAAATAATACACAAGAAGAAAGAGAAATGGAAAAGAATGAATAAGCCACCCAAAAACAATCTTTTTTAAAATCAAAACCAAGAACCATTCACAATAAGGATAAGCAGCTTTCTTTAACATCATTCTACACACAAAAAAAAAACCATTCCTAGTGATCCCAAACGCTAAATTTGAATTGCACTTTGCACTGTGAAGATCTCAACTGGCTAAGGCATTAATAAATCCAGTCTAGGTATAGAAAAAGTCGTTCATGAGCAACTAGAAAACAACTCAACAAAAACTCCCTTAACCCATTTGCATCCCTAAATATATTATGAATATAACAGCAAGCAAACAAAGAGAGTAGATAGTATAATGTTAAACAAAGAATTGAAGCATAAGAGAGATAAATGTGCAGTCCATTAATTTACCTGAATTTGATCAGAACCATAAGCCTTTGAGCTTGCACTTTCTTGAACGGTCTCTGTCGTAGTGCTAGATGACATGAAAGCCCTCGGTGAACCTGTATTCTGTACTGAAATTTGACTTGTAATCCCCCTCCATGGAAAACTGACCCTGAAATACATAGCCAACAACCCAGGAGTAGTAAATTGCAACATTAACCAAAACACCATGAAATATAACTGCATTAAACAGAACAATCATTTTTTTCTCTCTTTTTTCAATATAACACAAAACAGAAAGAATTAGAAGGTTGAATTTGTTTGCAGAGGCCGTTTATAAAACAAATGAATTTATCTTCAATTCTGCAAAACCCAATACAATTTCTACCTCATATTAGCATTTCCATGAAAAACTACAAAATCATTTTTCTTTTAATGAAAAATGGTTTAAAAAAAAGACACTATAAAGGTTTGTAAACTTCAACTATTTAGCAGATACAACAATACGAAATCCAATTCATGCTAAAACAACCCATTTACAGAAAACCCAAGTAACATATCATCTTTAAGTCCCGCCATTTCAACTCTATGCCTATCCAAGTAACAATTTTGCAACGAAAAATCCGCAAAAGACACAAGGAGACGAAATTCGTTCTTTATCCTCTCGACACTTTGTAGGGAAACAAACAGAACTCAACAACTTCATAAAAAAAATGAAAAGGAAGAAGGGTATAGAGGAAAAACCTGGGCTTGAAGGAAAGCAAAGGGCGGGAGAAAGAAGAAAGAGAGTGAGAGTGAAGGGCAAAAGAAGAGGTGCAACGCGAGGCCATAGGTATACGAAGTAGAAGAAGAAGAGGGAGATTGCGGGGTTTTAGAAGAAGCGCCATCTACTGCTAGCGCCTGCTTGAGGTTTTTGTTTTTCCATCCTTCTCAACTAAAAAACATAAAAATACTCATCCCCCAGAATTTTTTTATTTTTTATTTTTTTCCCTCCATCAAAATTAGGGCTTCAGTTGATGGGTTTTATCTGTGGCCCAGTAAGGATTTAGGGGCGGCCCATTTGCTTTACCCTCCGTCCATTAAGAGCCTGTTTGATATTGTTGCTGAATTCTGCTTCTACTTACTTCAAAAATACTAATGGCAAAAATATATTTTAATTCTGCTTCTGCTTATTTTATGTTTGACAAACTAAATTATAAACTGCTATTAAAAAAAAGCAGTTTAATGTGTTTAACTATGTTAAAAGTGCTTTTAGGTGTAAATGACAAAAATAAATATACATGAAAATATAATTGTTTGTTACTAATTTTATATTAAAATTACTATTTAAATAAGTAAAGTTAATATTAAGTCTAATGAATCTTAATTTATACAAAATAAAGTAAATTGTGAAGGGTAAAGAGAATTAAAATATAATGTTAGGTTTAATATTAGTGTTATAATAATTAGGTTAAATTATAATATAATAATATGAAATTTTAAAATAATAATATTAGAATAATTATCAATACATTATACAATAATATTAGGTTTAGTAGGACATGAGCTATTTTCTTACAATTAATTTCTAATAGTTAGCAAACTACATGCAATTTGATTACAAATGTCATCTATTTGACACGATTCATTATCTCTAGAATTTGCACTAGGAACACCATCAATATTTGGCATATCTGTAGGCACGTAAACATGATTGCTATCATATAAACGAAATACTTGGTCTCCACTTGATATCTTTCTAATATAATTATGTAAGGCCATAGAAGCAACATCAATCTTTATTTAGCATCTTAAAAGGATATGCAGGCATATTATATAAAATATGCCATCTATTTTTCCACACCCCAAAATTTCATTCAATTACATTGCATAAAGAAGCATGTGCACGATTAAAAATTTCATCTCTTCCGGATGGTTGTTGTCCACGTCGACATTCAAGTAAATGATATCTAAGTCATCTATAAGGTTTTAGATAACCATTTACAATTGGATATCCGGCATCAACTAAATAATATTTCTCTACAATAAATACATAACAAGAACTAATTAACATTTTATGTTATATAAAGATTCATATATTTCAAAAAATAATAAAGAGTAAAATGTACCTTAAGGTGGCTTAGGAAATTTGATATGTTGATCATTGATTGCAGCATAAAAAATTCTTATATCATGAGATGTTCCTTCCCATCCAGCCTAAACAAAAGTGAATAGCATATCAAAACTACAAGCAGCCATGATATTTTGCATGAGCATTCCTTTTCTACCAATATATGAAATTTGTAGCTCAAGAGAAATGCATGCATGAACATGTATACCGTCAATAGCACTGATACAATCCTATGTGCAAAAATCGGAATAATTGTTTTAAGAGAAAATTGCAACATAATATAACTAAAATTAAAATATATATTATATTACCTGAAAGTGAGGCATATATCGTGAATCATTTTTTTATAAATTCAAGGTAAATATCTAAAAGAACCTTAAAACTCAAGTTGCTATAACTAAATACTAACCTTAATTTTTTCTACCCACCAATCATCAGATGCATCAACAGTTTTTTTCTTTGTATCCCATTCTAATCCAGTCTCCTTACCTATCAATTCTCAAAACAACTTTCATTCCTTCTTCATTGAATCCCATTTATTTTTTTAATTTGACTTTATCATAATCCAATTTAGTTTCCCTATGAAATTCATTAAGTACATACTTCTATCATTCTCTTCATAAATAACTTATAGGTCAAAAACCTTTTTGAGCAGCTCGCACACAAATGTCATAAAAAGTTTATAAAATCTAATGATTTCATTTTGCTTTAGAAGCTTTAGTTTCATTTTTCAGACTCAATTGATTTGGATGTCCACTCATATTTGTCATACAAATGATCCTAATATAATATGAATGCAATGTATGTCAATAATTACTCATAACAGTAGCAATAAAGTGAAAATTGGATCTTGAAGCAATAATTTCCCCAAAATCTAATGATATACTACATGAATCTATATTTATGCACATGCTAGAACTAAGTAACTGTTGCCCAAACAATTACCAAGAAGGGAGGGATGAATTGGTGAGAAGATAAAAAATTCTTGCACTCACAAAGTAATTAAAAGAGTTGAGAAGATTGAAACACAAATTTTATAGAGGTTCGGGTATTAACTAACCCTACTCCTTCCCCTAACCTTGATTAGATATTCAATAATCTAATAACTTAGATTACAATTTAGAGTTTTAGCTAGATCACTCCCAACTAGGTGTTTTACTAAGGCTAACACTCAATCTGAATTTCTCTTGTATTTTTATGGCTCACACAACAACCAATTCCTTGTAATTTAGCTCACACTATCCAATTATAAGAAAACTCAAGTGTTTCAAGATTAACACTTGAACCCTTATACAAAACAATTAATGAAGAGATTGAGAAAATAAATTGCAAGAGTTTTGACACTACTTAAGTTGTTGGATCATATTAAATGGCCTTTTGGTAAGGTATTTATATTGAGAACATGGCTTTCCCAATTGGAAAATGGCCAATTTTTAATACGTGGCAATTTCTGGTTGACTGATCCGTCAAACAGCTAGTTTTTATTTAATGTTCCTAATCAGGAGTCCTGGAGTCTCGATCAGGACTTGTCCGATGATGCCATTACCGAGAACTTGGGTCTACTTACTTCGAGAGCTTCCCGCTCGGGACCATACTTTCCGGTCGGGACCTAAGTTGGTTTGACTTTGGTCGTTTTGACTTTATGACAACTTGGCACATTTTTGTGGTATCTTCTTTTCAATGATCACGTCCTTTTGAATTTTCCGATCGGAATCTAAGATGTCCCGATCTGGAAATGAGGTGTTCCGGTCGAGACATCACCTGTCCCGGTCTGCTTTTGCTATTGGAACTTTTGGAACATCAGAAAGTAGTGTTTCTCCGATCAGGATAATGGCTTTTTTTGGCATGTACTAGTGTCCCGGTTAGGAGATACTGGTCCCAGTCGTGAGTTACGCGTCTCTAGGAAATATTTGACTAGTTCAATGAGGAATTCATAACCAAATGTGTTGAAACTTTGAACACTATCAAAACAACACTTAATGAAGATGTTAGTAATATTTAATTTGATTGTCAAGATCAAAATAGAGAGCAATTACCCTAAGGCTAACAATCTCCCCCTTTTTGATTTTGACAATCAATCTAGGCAAAAAATAACAAATTGATAGTTCTATAAACAAATTGACATATTGAATCATAAGTATTCAAAGTTTCACATCATTTAAAAGTATAAAACATATTGAATGGCTAAAGTAAAAAAATCAATATAATTGATAAAGTTAAATTTTTGCATAGTTATTATGTTCTTTCTTCTCTCCCTTTGTCAATATCAAAAAGAATGAAATACTAAGTTGATTTTAGAGAAGAAGAAACCGTTTTATTAAGAAAGTAAATGTATTACAAAGAAAATATGTGAAAACTAAAAGTTGCAAGAGGAAAAAATGCTAAGTTATGCATCTCCTTCTTCATTACTTGCCTCATCTTCCTCTGCACCACCTTCATCTTCCTCATGAATGCCTTGCTCCCACTCAAATGGTGGGGCTTGTTCAAAGCTATGAGTATATACATTTAAACTTAATTGCCTTTGCATGCTTTGAATATCTAAATGAAGGTGTTGCATCATTTCCCTCAAGGTGTTGAAGGATTGCATTTGAAAGTTATAAAGACTTTACAAGGTTAGTTGTTGTTATAGTTGAGGAAGTGGTGGTGGAGGTGGCATCTCTGGTGCACTTGAGCCTTCTCCTCCTATGGAGAGCATTGCCCTCTTCCTTGTGACCTCTTAAGTGGCTTTTTGGGCACCATGTTCCCCAAAAGCATGGAAAAAGGAATCAATATCCTTGAAGGGTCTTCCAATTGCCTTACAATTGAGGAGATATTTGATGTCCAAGAAACTCTCATATTGAGAGTGAGATGAAGAGAGAAGTGCACAATTCTCATCCATTATGAGATGAAGATACTTTGCAAGATAAGTGATTTGAGCATAGAGAGAAATTGTGCCCTTGGTAGTGGAGGCCATGGACTGAAATTTGTCAAGAAGAAGATGGGCCGTTTCTATAGGCCGATTGTGAATCATGGTATAGAGGTAGAGAAGGTCTTCATGGGTTACTTTCTCTTGCTTTCACTTCTTACATTGATTTTGAAAATGATGATTCTGTGAAGGATGAAGTGAGAAAATGTCTTGATATGCTTGGCATTAGATCGCTTGTCAAGACGGGTTTTAAGAGATATGTTTTTTCGCACATCAAGAGGAGAGAGATGCATGGCTTGAGTGTTGATGAGACCCTCCTTTTTGAAGCCAAAAGCATTTACAAGTTGACACTTTGTCATCTCTTGTGGTTAGCTAAAGAGACAAAATTGGAGGTCGTAGTAGCCAAGATGATATTTTGGATCTTTGATCACTTGAAGAGTGGAGAGGAATTCAATGGTGAGTTCATCATGGCCATCTTCAAAGGGCATGATGAAAGTGGTCCACCCCATTTCTTCAAAGATGCTAGTGATTTTATCTTTGACACCCAATTTGTCAAGATCATCAACATTGAGAGTACGGTTAGAGATGAATTTTTTGGCGGTAATGATGACATACTGTTTCTTTTCCTCCCTTGAAAAGGCATTGAAGATATCTTGAAAGGAGAAGAATTAGGAGGTGGTAGCCACTTCTTTGCCTTTAGAGGTTCTTGATTTCTAGGTGCCAACTTTTAGTGCCATTTGAGAGGGTGAGTATAGAGGGAGTTTGAAGATTTTGTTGTTGAAAAATTGAAAGAGAGAGAGAGTTTTGATGCAAAAGTGAGGAAAAGAATGAGAATAGTTGGTTATTTATAAAGTTTGAAGAGGTATGTTACTGTTTGAAGTGTTTAAATGAGAGTTATGGCAGATAGATTTGATTGGTGGCAGTTACAAAAGGCTACCATCGGGTCAGTCCCGATTGGGGTATACGGGAACCCTCTAACGATCGAAAAAAAATTAAATTTTGGACTCAGTCCTAAGGGGGATAGGAGGCTTCCCGAGCATGCATGCTTGAAGAGGTACAATGGTCAAATAATATTCAAATGTCCCGACCAGGAAGTATGGATTCCCGAACGAGATATGAGGAATTGTAACGGTTGAATTGATGACTAAGATGTCATAAGCGGGAGGGATAATATCCCAAACGGGAAATATGTTTCCCGAATGGGAGTTATAAGTACTTCGAGAATTTTTAGGAGAGAAGGGAATGAAACTATCCATAGAGTCTAGTATTCACATCAAACAATTAAATAGCATATATAGACAAACAATTTTACATGTAAAAATAAGGTTTAAAGTTTTCTCAAATCAATGTGCTCCTATCAAGCATATCAAGCTCTTTTTTTATAAAACAAAACCTTTCATCATTTAGGGGCTTGGTAAAAATATCTGCCAGTTGGTTTTTTGTGTCAATAAAATCTAACACTATATCACCATTTTGAATATGATCTCTTAAAAAATGATATTTTATGTCAAATGTGTTTACTTTTTGAATGTTGGATGTGATTTTTTAAGAGATTTATTACACTAGTATTATCATATTTAATTGGAATGTGGTCAATTTCATGACCATAATCCTTGAGTTATTGCTTCATCCAAATGACTTGAGTGCAATAACAACTAGCTACCACATATTCAGCTTCGGCGGTGGATAAGGCAACTGAAACTTGTTTCTTGCTATGCCATGAAACTAAACATTCACTAATAAAGTGACAAGTTTCAGATGTGTTTTTTCTATCCAATAGACTACTGGCGTAGTCGGCATCTGAGAAACTAATGATATGAAATGAAGAATTTCTAGGATACCATAGTCCTTAATGCATAGTGCCATGAAGATATTTCAAAATTCTTTTTACAGCATTCAAATATGATTCTTTAGGACATGATTGAAATCTTGCATACAAGCATACACTATATATAATATCGAGTCTAGAGGCGGTTAAAAAAAGAAGTTAACCGATCATACCTCTATAAAGCTTTTCATCAATAGTTTTACCCTTTCATCTTTCTCTAATTTCATTGATGTACCTATTGGAGTCTTGGCATTCTTACATTCATCCATCCCAAATTTCTTGATCAATTCCTTGGTGTACTTGGATTGATTAATGAAGATGTCATATTTTCCTTACTTAATTTGAAGTCCATGGAAAAATTTAAGCTCTCCTATCATGCTCATCTTAAATTTCCTAGTCATACACTTAGCAAATTCTTAGCAAAGATCCTCGTTAGTAGACCCAAAGATAATGTCATCAACATAAATTTGAACAATGAGAGTATCATGCTCATGTTTATTAATAAAAAGAGTTGTGTTAACATGCCCTATTGAGAATCCATTATTTAAGAGAAAATCACTTAGTCTTTCATACCATGCTCTAGGAGCTTGCTTTAATCCATATAAAGCCTTAATGAGTTTATTGACACGATTTGGAAAAACATGATCTTCAAAACCGAGGGGTTGTTCAACATATACTTCCTCTGATATAAAACCATTTAAAAAAGAACTTTTTACATCTATTTGAAAAAACTTGAAATTCATGTGGCATGCATATGCTAATAAAATACATATAGCTTCTAATCTTGCCACTAGAGCAAAGGTTTCATTATAATCAATGCCTTTCTCTTGGTTGTATCCTTTGGCAACCAATCTAGCCTTGTTTCTTATAGTATTACCATCCTCATCTAGTTTGTTCCTATAGACCCACTTACTACCAATGATTGGGTAGTTACTAGGTCTTGGAACCAAGGTCCAAACTTCATTCCTCTCAAATTGATTGAGTTCATTTTGCATAGCAATCACCCAACTCTCATCATCCAAAGCTTCACTAATTGACTTTGGCTTAATTTGAGATACACAAGCAAGATTAGAATCAAGAAATTTTGAACGAGTACTTACACCTGCATATCTCCATTCCCTTGGCAGCTGATTGGTCTCTCGTTCTTGATATTGCTCCTCTACTTATAGCTATTCCTCATCAAAGTCATTCGTCTTTGTGGATTATCTCTTGTTCTACTTGATCGAGATTCAGATTCTCTATGGAATCTATAACATCATTCAAAGAAATACCTTTCCCAAGATCAAGTCTATAGGATTCATCAAAATTAACATGCATAGACTCTTCTACAACCAATGTTCTTTTATTAAAAACTCTATAGGCTTTGCTAGAGGTGGAATAGCCAAGAAATATATCTTCATCCGATTTTGAGGCAAATTTTCCAAGATTATCTTTGGTATTTAATATAAAGCATTTGCAACCAAATATTCTAAGGTATGAAATCTTGGGTTTTCTTCCATTCCAAAGCTCATATGAGGTTTTATTCAAAATAGGTCTTTTGAAAACATGATTTACAATATAACATGCGGTATTAGTGGCTTCTACCCAAAAATAGGTTGGAAGTCCATACTCATTAAGCATGGTTCTAGCCATTTCTACCAATGTTCTATTTTTCCTTTCAACTACTCCATTTTGTTGAGGGTTTCTTGGTGTAAAAAAATATGAGAAATACCATTTTCCAAATAATAATTTTCAAAAATTTCATTTTCAAATTCTTTGCCATGATCACTTCTAATCTTAGAGATACAAGACCCCTTCTCATTTTGGACTCTTTTGGCAAAATATTTGAAGTTTTCAAAAGTATCACTTTTATGAGCTAAGAAAATTACCCAAGTAAACATAGAGTAATCAATAATAACAAATGCATAGTGTTTTCCACCCAAGCTAGCAACTGTACTAGGTCCAAACAAGTCTAGATGCAATAATTGAAGAGGTCTAGATGTGTTTACACAATTTTTGATCTTGAGTGATGATTTGTGTTGCTTGCCTCTTTGACATAGCTTACAAGTTTTATCCTTCAAATATTTGACCTTTGGTAGGCCATCTACTAGTTCATCTTTGCTAAGGCTTTGAATTAAGTCCATACTTGCATGCCTAAGTCTTATATGCCATGGCCAAGATTCTTCACTAATAGACACAAGACAACTAGAGGAAACATTACATAACTTGTGTAAATCAATTATGTAGGTATTGCTATCTCTTTCTCCTTTGAATATTTCTTGACCATATAGAGAGATCACTAGACATTCATTGGAGCTAAAGGTGACTTTATTTCCCTTTTCACATAATTGACTTACACTTAAGAGGTTGTGCTTTAGACTATCAACAAACATTACATCATCAATGATTGAAATACCATTTAGTCCTATGGAACCAATGCCAATTACCTTACCCTTAGCATTGTTTCCAAAGATAACCTTACCTCTATTAATATGTTTGAGATTAGTGAAGAGGCTTTTGTTTCCGGTCATGTGCCTTGAGCATCCACTATCCAAAAGCCATACATTTTCATTGCTTGAGGATTTAAGGCATACCTATGGAACATAGATTCAAGTTTGGCTTTTAGGTACCCAAATAACCTTGGGTCCTTGGAGGTTAGCTTTCGAGGGATCCCAATGGGATTTCCTTATTAAACAATGAATGTTAATGTGCCCAAACTCTATGCAATAGTGGCATTGCTTATTTTTAAAGGACTCTTGCCATTTAATTTGGGGTTTTGGCCTCATAACTTTCTTGTTAGTAACATAAGAAGAGGTGCAATAACAAACAAAATCATGTATAGTGGGTGTTTTTCTAGGTGCATACCTCTTATACAAAAAGGCATGATTGGCTTTTTGAGGTTTCCCTCTTGAGCCTAGTGAGCCTTTGCTTCTTTTCCTTTGAGTAGAGGCTTTATTGTGTGATTTGCTCTTAGCCTTAGAGGCACTTACCTCAATTGAGGAGGTTTGTGGTGTGGAAGCTTTTACAAAAATAGTTTTAGATATGGATGAAGATGATGCTCCATTAAAGCCCAAGCCATATCTCACTAAGGGAGGTCTTTGTGATACAATAAGAGTATCCAAACTTTCCTTCCCTTTGTGAAATTTAGAGATAGAAAGTCTTAATTCCTCAACTTCATTTTTCAAAGTATTATTCTCTTTAATTAAGTCTTGATGAAAGTTCATCTAATGACTTCTTAAGAGAGGCATTAAAGGTTTTTAGCTCTTCTACAACCTTTTGAAGGTTGGATAAATCATCTTTAAGCTTAGAGCCATTTTTCTTATAAAAATCAACTTTCTTTTTATATCTTTCTAATTCTAAACTCATGACCTCAATAAGATCATCATCATCAACATCATTATTATTATCATCATCACAATCATTTAAGATGAAAAAGGAAGCACAAGTTGGTTACATCTTATTAGCTCTCCTCATCATCACTTGATGTAGGATCATCCCATGTAGCTTTATAGCCCTTGTCTCCTCCATCCTTGTGAGACTTGCCCTTGTACTTCTTGAGCCTTGGACATTTAGATTTGATATGGCTTTTTTTCCCGTATTCATAGCACTTCATCTCCTCCTTATTTTTATTTAAGTTGGATGAAAAGCCTTTGAATTTTGAGGCCCTTTGCTTGTAGTTTTTGATAGTCCCATACTTATTGACTATCATTCTTTTTACTCTTCTAGATAGCATGACTATCTCCTCATTCTCTTCTTCACTTACCCCATCATCACTAATGAGGTCCAAGTCTTGAACCTTTGAGGAGGTGGTGCTTATCTTGAGAGCAAGAGGCTTTTTTTTTTCTCTCTTTCTCCTTCAAGCTCCTTTTCTCTCATAAGAGCCATCTCATGTGTTAGAATCTTGCTAATGAGCACATCAGTAGGAATGATGCTCAAATCCTTATTGACTTCCTCTATACCCGCCACCCTTGATCTATAGTCCTTTATAGACTTCTCAAGATTTTGTTGTTTACATCTTCAAAACTTGTATGTCTTCCATATTTTTTCATGTTGTTAAAAATGGAGAGTAGACAGTTTGTCATATCAGTGATGGTCTCATTTGGCTTCATCTTGAAGAGTTCATATTAGTTCATTAGGAGTTGAATCTTCCTTGAACGAACTTGCTTTATTTCTTAATGGTAGTTCTCCAAAGTCCTCCACATATTATAGGCGGTTGGACAATGTTGAACTTTCCCACACTCTTTAATAGAAAGAGAAATTGCTAGGATGGGTATAGCATTTTTGTTCTTGCCATTTGCTTTTTTGTGTGGTTTAGTCCACTCATCTCTTAGAAGAGGTTCACCCTCTCCTTCAACGTTCTTCCTTATTGGTGGTGTCCATTCTTTGCAAACACTATCCCAGACATCAATTCCTTCACTATCCAAATATGCTTCCATTCTAAACTTCCAATGGGCATAGTTTGACCTATCAAAATAAGGTTTGAGGCATTAGAATCCTTCTTGGGCTATTATAGATCTTTGCTAGAGCTGATGAAGCTTGACTTCTAGACCTTGCTCTGATACCAATTGTTGCCCAAACAATCACCAAGAAAGGGGGGGGATGAATTAGTGAGAAAATAAAAAAAATTCTTACACTCATAAGGTAGTTAAAAGAGTTGAGAGGATTGAGACACGAATTTTACAGAGGTTCGGGTATTAACTAACCCTACTCATTTCTCTAACCTTGATTGGATATTCACTAATCTAATCACTTAGATTACAATTTGGAGTTTTAGCTAGCTCACTCCCAACTAGGTGTTTTACCAAGGCTAATACTCAACCCGAATTTCTCTTGTATTTTTATGGCTCACACAACAACCAATTCCTTGTAATTTTGGCTCACACTATCCAATTATAAGAAAACCTAAGTGTTTCAAGACTAATACTTGAATCCTTATACAAAACAATTAATGAAGAGATTGAGAAAATAAATTGCAAGAATTGTGGCAGGCGAGGTTGGTGCAAACATGCTAGTGACTTGCAAAGCAGGCGTGCTGGGTAATGAAGGGCACGTTAGGCAAGGCATGCAACTACGCTTTGCACACTAGGGACAGGTGTGCTAGAAAAGGGCAAGCTGGCATGATATGCTGTTGACTTACTTTTGAAGCACATGAGTATACTGATTTTTTTTTTTACTAACACACTTGTGTTGTTTTTTTAGTAGCTCCACTATATATGACACGAGTCATGTCAAAATGACATGCTCGTGACATTGTGTCTAATAGCCTTCCTTCAAGTGATATGAACCCATGTCAAAATGACATGCTTATGCCATTAACAACTTTGTGATAACTCTCCAGTTTTAACCCTTTCTACATACTAGAAACAAAATTAGACTCATAAAATTACTAAAATAAATACCAAAATAAATCAAACTATTTAAAATGCAAAATACACTTAGGTTGCCTCCCAAGAAGTGCCACATTTAAAGTCTAGGCAAGACTTTGCTGATTTTGATTTTTAAGGAGGACGTGAATTCACCGTTTACTTATCATCCTTAGTTGTAAAAAAAATTGAATAACCAATTTTCTTTCTCACTTTTTGCAACTTAAAGCCATCTATCTCATAATTCATTGAAGAAAAATTATTTGCAATAGAAGGCAAAAAATCCGTAAGAGATTTAAATATATTAAGCTCAATAGTCACTCCTAAAATTATCATATTTAATTTTTCCTTTTTTACAACAATGACAGTTTCAATAGTGGTTATAAAGGGTCGCCCAAAAAAAATTACCTGAGGGTTATTAGGTATGTCAACTACCATAAAATCTATTAGTACAATCAACTTACCAATTTTTACCAATAGATCCTTCACTATACCTATCGGATGTCTGAATGACCCATATGCTAATTGTAATCGCATTTTTGTAGGCTATAACTTACATGGCCCTAATTGCCTATATATTGAATACAACATCAAATTGATGCTAGCCCCCAAATCCAATATTGCCTTCGCTGCCTTTTTACCAATTGATTATCCACCATGAAACTCTCGGGATCTTGCATCCTTATAGGAATCTTTTGCTTAAGAACTTTATAAGCCGATTCAGATATCAATACTTTCTCTTTATCACCCATTCTCCTCTTATTTGTAATTCCTTAAAGAACATTACATAGGAGGGAATGTTCCTGACAACATCAAGCAAAGGTTAATTAATTTCTACCACAGGAAGCATTTTATGTATAGAAAATGACTTATCCTTTTTATACTCCTTAATTCGATTGGGGAAGGGGATGGGGGGTCTATAAGGCTTTGAAACCTTATACAATTTGGGTTTTGTCGATTCCCCCTTTCTGTCTTCTTTAGTGTCAGCCACTACTTTTTTGTTTTCCTCACTAGGTGTATCTATAAGACAAAAGTCAACTGTGTCAGTTTAATAAACAGAGTCATCAATAGAATCATTTACCTGTATAAAGTATAATGATTGATTTTGCTAATTCAATTTGACTCGATAATTTTCCTTTTTTATTTCCTTGCACCGCCTCAGCTATCTGGCCAATTTAAATCTCGAGCCTCTTAAACGATGCCTCAATTGAGTTAATCCTCTTATCTCTTATTCTTGTCTTGAGTGGCAAGCATGAAGTTATGCAATGTTTTCTCTAAGGACCGCTTCTTAGGTGCATTTGAGGGTCTAGTCTGGTTTTGAGGAGGATATGCAGGTGAGTTCTGATCAATATTTCTCTAGGAGAATTTAGAATGATTTCTCTAGCCAGGATTGTAAGACTAGGAGAAGTTGGGATGATTTCTCCAGCCAAGATTGTAAGTATTTGGGTAAGGGTTGTGCTACTACTTAGGCTAGAAAGAATTCAACATATTTACTTGTTCTATTTCACCACTTGCAAAAGAATTAGCAAAAGGGCAAACTAGCACTATGACTGTAAATATTGCAAATTTCACATACCCATTGGTTGGTGCATTCCATGCTTTGACCAACATCTTCACTTGCTTTGTCAATTTCGTAAGTTATGAATCAAACTCATTTCCACTAGAGACCTTATTCACAATTGTTCTTTTCCCTCTAACACTCTTTTGTAGGGAGTTAGTACCCAGCATTTGAAAGATACCATAAACTTCAACTGCAGTCCTTTCCCCTATAGCTCCCCCAGCTATATTATCCACTATGTATTGATATCGCTGGGTTAAGCCATTATATAATGCCTAATTTGTAATTGGTAGAAAGTATCCATGATGTGGACATTGTAATAGAAGCACTTTAAATTTATCTCACACCTCATGGAATGTTTTAGAGTGTTTTTGGTAAAAACTCTGAATTTCAGCTCTCAGCTCTTTTGTCTTCTATATCTTATTGGAATAGAACTTGGTCATAAATTTTTGATACACCTCATCCTAGCTACGCATTGAACTGAGTAGCGAAGTCATAAGCCATGCCTTAGCTCTATCCTTTAGAGTGTTAGGAAAATAGCTCAGTCTTAATTGATCTTCCTCTAATATGTTCAAAGGAAAGGTGCCAATAGTTGCATATAACTCACGAATGATGGTGAAGAGGTCTTTATTGGCAATCCGTAAAAGAAAGGAAGCATATTGAGGTGTATGCTTTTCAGTTCATAATTTCTTGCTTCCTCCCCAAGGACTATGCATTATGTATTATTACCAATCACTGGTTTAACATAATCCCTTATGGTTAATTGCCTTGGAGCATATGCTCCCCGTCTTGGTGTAGGTGCTCGTGGTGAAATTTGATTTTCATGTGGATCTTCTGCCATTTCTTTTGTTTATTCAGCTTCTTCCTTAATTATAAGTCGAGAGAGTTCCTCCTTTTCCCCATAGGATTCTTTTGATTGTAGCTCATATTGTCTCATTATAGATGAATCACCAGATTTAGCCTGTTAGCTAGCACCTGACATAAACATAAAATCAACATTCTAATCTAAAAATAAATTACAAAAATAAAAGCAAAAGCCAAAATGCATAAAATAAAGAAAAAACAAGTTGGTAAATTAATGAACTAGAAATCTAATCAATCGCTCCCTAGCAACGACGCCAAAAACTTGATGTGCTCAAATTGTACTTATAAGTTTACGAACCAATTGCAATATTGGTAAGTCATTCCCAAGGTCAATCTCACAATGAATGGTTCAACTTAGACTAATAATTAATTAAGATTACCAATTATCATGAGAAAATAAATTCTTAGACACTTTAACAAATTTTGAGAATTTGATTAATGAAACAAAAATTCTGAAATTGAAAGAAAGCAATGAAAATAATTGAATTAAACCAATGAGATTAAACAGGTACTTAGCTTTGCATCCCCCAATTTTGTATTTTCTCTCAGCTAATTAAACCATAATGAATTCAGATTTAATAGCTCTCGTTTTAATCACCAACTAATCACTCTCATAAATTAATTAGTGTCCAGTCTAATTTTTAGGTTAATTACAGGTGGTTTGCCTAATAATTAAATCATAATATTTTTATTCTCAATTTAATAATTGTTGATTAGACAGTCATTAAACATAAAATTAATGAAGAGCACTTGAAACTGAATAAAATCATAGATTCATTCCATAACAGATTTAAGGTTCAATACAAAATTGGGTTTTACTAACTAAGCACTAATAATGATTTAGCTTAGCCTTATCATAGCAATGGTCATGCCAATAATAACTACCAAGATAAACATTACAAATAAAAAGATAAGAAAGTAAAGGAATATTCCTTGAAATAGTTGAATCCTTGAACTAAAAACCGATACGAGTCATCTAAGCTCCAGTTAAATCTTGAAACGATCTTCAAGAATTAATCCTAGACTTCCAAATTGAAGAACAACAATCTCTCCCCAAAGGAATGAACAATGAACTAATGAAAAAGAGGATTCAAAAGAATGATGAAAGAAAAAGTGATAAAAAAAACCTAAACTAAAATTTGCTTGACTAATAATAAAGGAATCCTAACTGGTGCACAATTTCCCTATTTACAATTACTTCCAAATTAAAAATATCCTTAAAATATTTCTCCACCAATCAAAGATCAGCAATCAAAATTAACCGCAGCAAAATAGGAGTCATGATGGAAATTGGACTTTGGCCAAAGGAATCAACATGCACACGACAAATGACACGAGGCATGCATAGCAGTTAGGCTGAAATCCATACGAACGTGCTATAATAACATAAGTGTGCACAATAGATGCAAATTTGATATGGCACAAATTAGCATGGGCATGTTGATAGGCATTCTACTTTTTGGCAAAGCATAACACAACCTCATGCTTATCTAGGACGGGCATGTTAATGCAAAATGTCCACTTTAGTCTTTCAATTGCACAAAATCTTCACATTCTGCA
This sequence comes from Balakata baccata, assembly GCA_949630135.1. Taxonomy (NCBI): domain Eukaryota; kingdom Viridiplantae; phylum Streptophyta; class Magnoliopsida; order Malpighiales; family Euphorbiaceae; genus Balakata; species Balakata baccata. Next base: position 32,045 of record CATIWF010113617.1, read on the forward strand.
CAAAATCTCCATTGACTTGAAATAGAATAAATAACATACCAAGTAATATAAAATTATACTAAACTCCTACAATTAACTAATAAAATACAAGATGAAAATATATAATAATTAGATTTATCAATACGATAATGTGTTTTTGTTGGCTATGGTAAACATTAGTTTGGCTACAGATTTTATGATCTAGTGGATAAGAAACTCATCAGAAGCCATGATGTTGTTTTTGTTGAGAATGAGACTATTAAAGATATTTTCTGGATGAAGCAGGATGTTCCTGATTCCAATGGTGACTCAACAAATTTGGAATTGATTTCTCCAACACCGGTGCTGAGACAACTTGGAGATGAAGATTATATTGATCTACCTGAAGAAAGTGATGCTCCAAATGATGATGATGTTCATCATTAGAGACTTGTGCCCTCCCTATCTCTTTTAAGTAGTAGAATGAGACAACCTTCTACAAGATATCCAACCATAAGTATATGCTACTCACTGATGGAGGAGAATTAGAGAGCTTTGAAAAAGTTATGGTTGATGAGCAAAATAGAAATCAATTGAAGCCATGCAAGATAACATGGAATTCTTGCATGAAAACACGACTTTTGAATTGGTGAAGTTGCTAAAAGGCAAGAAAGCTTTGAAAAACAAATGGTTGTTCATAATCAAGCATGAGTTGAATAGTTCCCATCTAAGATTCAAAGCCAGATTGTTAATCAAAGGGTTTAGCTAAAGGAAAGGAATTGAATTTGATTAGATTTTCTCGCTAGTTGTGAAAATGACATTTATCCATACAGTGCTAGGGTTAGCAGTTAATCTTGACTTGGAGGTTGAGTAAATAGATGTTAAAGCTACCTTCTGACATGATGATTTGGAAGAAGAGATATAGATGGATCAACTAGAGGGTTTCAGACAAAAGGGAAAAGAAAACTTTGTTTGCAAGTTGAAGAAAAGCCATTATGGCTTAAAGTAGGCACCAAGACAATGGTACAAGAAGTTTGAGTCTGCTATAAAGCAACAAGGCTACGAGCAGACTACTTCAGACCATTGTGTGTTTTTACAAAAATTATTTCATAAAGATTTTATGATTCTTGCGCTCTACGTGGATGACACGCTAATTGTTGGCTAAAATATTTCGAGAATTGATGGCTTGAAAAAGCAGTTGAGCAACTCTTTTGCCATGAAAGACTTAGGGCTAACAAAGCAAATTCTCGGCATGAAGATTATTAGAGACTAGAGTGCCAAGAGGTTATGGTTATCACAAGCGAAGTACATTGAGAAAGTACTTCAAAGATTTAAAATGGACAATGCTAAAGTAGTTAGTTGTCCTCTTGCTAATTACTTTAAGCTCAATTCCATGCAGAGCTCTTCTACAAATGAAGAAAAGGAAGAGATGGGCAAGGTTCAATATGCTTTAGCCTTTGGAAGTTTGATGTATGACATGGTGTGCACATGACTAGATATCACTCATGCAATTGGAGTAGTGAGCATATTCCCTTCAAATCCTAGAAAGGAGGATTAACTGTAGTAAAGTAGATTTTCAGGTATCTTTGGCGTATTTCCAAAATTTGCTTATGTTTTGGAAATACCAAACATGCATTAGTTGGATATATAGATGTAGATATGGATGGCAATATGGACTCGAGAAAGTCTATTTCAGGTTACCTGATCACTTTTATAGGGGGAACTATGTTATGACAATCAAAATTACAAAAGTTGTTCCACTGTCAACTATTGAAGCAGAGTTTATTACAACAACCGAAGCATGCAAATAGTTGCTATGGATGAAAAATTCTTGAAAGAACTTGGATTGCAGCAAGACATATATCAGTTATCCTATGATAGCCAGAGTACTATTCATCTTAAAAAGAAAGACTCTTTTTTCCTCAAGATCAAAGCATATTGATGAGAGTATCAATGGATTAGAGATGTGATGGAGAAGAAGCTACTATAACTTGAGAAGATCCATACATATGAAAATAGATCAGACATGTTAATAAAAATTCTACCAAGATCGAATTTTGAGTTATATCGATTAGCTATAGGAACGATGAAGCCCTCTATGTAGTTGGAAGGGGGAGATTTGTTGGTGGCTCCCTTCTCATTTGGGGCCACAACCATCATTTAATTTAAATTAAAAAAAAAAACCTAATTGGACCAAAGAATGGCAGGATGCAGTAGGACCAAATTTTGTTCACTGCCTACAAATATACAATTTCCTAACCTTTTAAAGCACTACATTTTCAAGAAGCAATTTGAGTGAGTGAGTAGTCTGGGAATTCCAAATGATTAATTCCTTTTATGAGTGATTTGTGTGAGAGTTGGATTTTTTAAAATTTTCTCAAAAAGGGTGTGATAAAAATAACGAAAAAAAATATTTGGAATGTTTTTGGGTAGCACTTGAGTACCACTATTTTTGGATTTATCTCATATTGTTGTATTGTTTTTATATATTGTATAAAGAAAACTCTCTCTTTGTACCCATTAATTTTTATAACTGGAAGAAAAATATTTTAAAGTTTGTTCCATAGACGTAACCCAAATTACAAAGTGAACACATTAAATTATAAGTATTATTTTTTGCTAATTATTTTAATTCCGCATTTATTTTTATTATTTTACATGTAAGCCCAAAAGGAGTTATATGGGTAATTGCACCCTTCAACTTTTTAAAATATATGTAAGAGTATAATTAGCGGCTCTCATTTTGAAATTCCTAATTGCAATTGCAAAGTCATTTGCGTGACTATTTTGATAACTTGCAATTTTGCAAGCTTTCAACACTTAAGCTGAGAGAGACAATTTTAATTGAATAAAAAATTCTTATGGATCCTACTTGTATTATTTTATAGTAATTTAAATATATAAATAATACTTTTTAATTTATAAATTTAAAATTTATTAATATAAAATAAACAATAAGTTAATAAAATTAATTATACTTTAAAATATAAATACAATTAATTTAAAATTAAAGTTCATTGATATAAAAAAAATTAAAATATGATCAATTTGATGAATTTAATTTCATAATATAAAGTATAAAATTAAGTTAATCTAATTAATTATATTTAATAATATAAATATAATTAATAATATAATTACTATAAAACTAAAGTTAATTAATATAAAAAAATTAACAGTATAATTAATTTTATTAATTTAATTGAAAATTAATTTTATTAACAACAACAAATCAACTTAATTGAAGAGATTTTGAACAGCTTTAGAGAAAAGGACAATGACAATTAATGTAATATTTTCTTTTTACGAATTTTTAATGTTGGATTTTATTTAAGTTTTTTGTAATTTTTCTGTGTGACGTTTTTTCTTAATTGAAATGTTGTGTGATTTCTTTAACTTTTTTAAGATTTTATAATTAATTTTTATGCAATTTATTAATTTTAATATTAATTATAACAATAAAATCCAATTTATTTAACAATAAAAAATTTTACATTTTAATTATTAATAGGGAATATAATATGTTAAAATATTAATCGAATCCTACAAATTAAAATTGATGTCAACTACATGGATAAAATATATTTGAAAGTGTAGTTGAAATTTAGTGATGTAACAATGTAGATCACTGTTTGAAATTGTCATCTAATTTCACGGAGGGAGATGCTCTAAGAACAACTCCAACAATCTCTTTATTTCACTTTTTATTCATATTTAGGAGTTTTATATTATTCAACAGTCCTCTAAAGTCAAACTCTTTACTTACATAATTTTGGAAAAATTACAAAAAAAACCTTGGACTTTAAAAAATTTCACAACTATATCTTATTCTATAAAAAATTATTTTAAATTATATGAACTTTTGTATTTGTAACAAAAATAGCCTCGATGTCTCCAAACTAGATTCTAAGCCTAGCTAGATCTTATGTGGCACGAAAAAGAAATCTAATTTATGAGTCAATGCTGATCTGGCGATGATATGGACTTAGATGCCACGTAAACTTCAACAGAAAATGATATCAACTCATTGATTGATTTAAAACTGAATTTCTTTACCAAAATGTTGATGTTTCATTAAGGGAGTTAATTAAAACCCTCACCTTTATGTCTGCCTTAAAATCCCATTTGTAATGAAAAATTCTTTATAGGAATAAACATAATTGCAGCCTCAGGTAGGTCTCTATTAAGGGCGTGATTACAAAAATGAAAAATCTCCTTGCTGTAGATGGGCATGGGTAGGGTTGGCCTGTTGAATAGGTTCGGTCAAACTAGGAAACTGGACCGGGCCCAATCTGGACCGTGGCCCGGATGGGGAAGGGTTCGGTCTAGGCCTTTCCCCCATGAACCGTGAACGTTGGAACCAACGAGCCACGGTTCCAACCCATTTTTTTCAAAGAAAAAATAAATTTCAAATTTCCCCCCCCCCCCTACCTACCACATTTCTCATCCTCCTTGCCACCTGCAGACCAGACACCACCCACCCACCACCCACCCCACCCCCCCATGGTAATTTCATTAATTATTTTTTAATTTTAATTTATTTAAATTTATAATACATAAAAAAATTTTAAAATAAATAAAAAGACCAAAATACCATTTCCAACAGAAAAATAACAACTAGTTTTAAGGATATTTTTGTCTTTTCAATTCCTCAAAATTTTCTATATAAATACCTTAATCCATTTCAATTTCACTTACATCAAATTTTATATCAATTCTAAAAAAAATGGCAAGTAACAATGGAATAAGCAATTTCTATAGTGACAATTTTTTTGTCAATATGGAAAATTATAACAACATTGTGAATGTGGAAGATGAATAGGAGAAGATGACGCATGAACCTACTACTCAAGAAAGCCAAAGAACGATAGGTGATACTACTACGACAAATGCAGCTTAAGGGACGAAAACAAAATTCCGCTCCTCCGATATTTTCCAAATCCATTTTAAAAAAATTTTAAAAAATGAAAGTTCAATTGAAGTTGTGTGCAACTAATGTGCACAAATTTACAAATTTAAAGCTGGAGGTGGGTATGACACTTTCTTGAGACATTTGCAAAATAAATGTGTGGCTCAGTTGACATCGAGAAAAAACAAACCCAAATCTCTTTGCAGGTTCGTCTTCTAATTCTTAATTATTTCAATATGATGATGAAAATATAAAAAAGAAATGACAAAAATGATAAGTGTTGAACATTTATCTTTTAAATTTGGAGAAAGACTTAGTTTCAATCATTTTCTTCAAAATGCTTGTAATTCTGATTGTAAACGTGTTCCAAAAACTACTCTTAAATGTGCTTTATTTAATATTATAAAGAAAATAAAAAAAATTGCGTAAAATGTTTATATCTTATAATGGACGTGTTACAATTTGTAGTAATATTTGAAGTAATCATTAGAGCATGCATTCATATATGGGTTTAATATATCATTGGATTGATGATGATTGGAAATTACAAAAAAGATTATTTGCATTTAGAGTTTTTGATGAAAGACATATTGCTGATAATATATTTAGAATGATAAAAAAATATTTTGGAAAAATATGGTTTAGTTTATAACATTTTTGCAATTGGTTTTGATAATGCAGCAACAAACACCGCCTTTATTAGAGAATTACAAATTTTATCTCAACCAAATATTTGAGGAAAATTTTTTCATATTAGATATGCATGTTATGTTTTAAATTTATGTATTTAAGATGGATTAAAAGTTTTGAGTAATACAATTGATCCAATAAAACAAGCAATATCATATTTATGGGGACACCCCCAAGTAATGAAATCATTGGCTTGATTTTGTCATGAAAATGGCAAGAACCAAAAGATTTCTACAAAATGTCCTAACTCGTTGGAATTCAACTTATGAATTAATCAGCAATTCATATGGATATAAAGAATTCTTGTGCACATTTATTTCCAATAATGTGCCATAAATTAATTTAGGAAAAATTATTATTTGCTCGTTGTAGTTTGACATAATACACTAGTAATTCCTGTAATGTCCAGCGATTTAAGCTCCGATCACACATGACCATAGTCGGGCGCGTCGATCTAGTCAGAGTCTAAATTTGGACCCATAAAAAAATACATTATGAGAAAAAAAAAATAGGGATATTAATAATATGGAATTAAAAGATTCGTGGAAGAATTAAGAAAAAAAAATTACCCTATGGACAAAATTGGTATTACTGAAATTGTTAGGGAAAAATGTATAAGAAATAGGAAACTTGTGGCACAAGAGAAATTTTCCATAATTAAAATTTAATCAAGATTAATTAAGTTAATGGACCAATAGAAAGAGAGATTAAACTAATTAGTGGAACCCACAAACCCTAAATTTAGTATAAAGGTAAAAATTGATGGCATTTTCTTCACTTATCCAAAAAGTCATCATCTTCTTCTTTTCCTCTCCCTTTTGGCCAACCATACCCTCCCTAACCCTCCTTTTTTTTTTTTTTTTTTTTCTTTTAAGCTCTTTAAAGAGTGGAAAAAAAAGGTTAGTTAGAGAGAATAAAAAAAATTGGAAAAATTCTACCATAAGAGTGAGTTAGAGTGATAAAAGAAAGAAGAAATTTGGAGAAATTTGGCCACCACAAGAGAATCATTAAGGTGAGTTTCTTCTTCTCAAATCCAACCTTATTATATGTATTTGAACTCCTTGTGGTTGATTGGTATGGTTGGAAGTGTTAGATTATGGTTTTGTTTGAAGTTGTGAACTTGTGTTGATGTTGTATTGGAAGAGGAAGAAATGTAGGATTGAGTTGGATTGTATTGGAATTTAGTTTAGATGATCATGAAGGTTGATTTAATGACTTGTAAACAAATAAAACATAACCTAAAATGAAGAGGAAGGGGCTGCCTTATGATGGGAATATGTTTCGGAAGATGATTAGAAGTGTTGACGTTAGGTATATGACTAGTTGATGTTGAATATTATCGAAAAAGACTTGGAATGGATGGGGCTATTTTGATTGTCCTAAATGGAGGGTAGAGGAGCATTATGATGATTACTTAATGTTCATGCATAAACAATGGTTGAATGTGTCATTTAGTGACATATTGTTTTCTTTTCATTAAGGCCAAACAAGTAGCCACCAAGAGGTAGACAAAGGCAAGGGAAAGGCTACCTAGCAAGATAAGAAAAGAAAGGAAAAGAGAAGGATTTGGGGCTGTATATGTAAGTGCTTCTTGGATAAAAATTGTGCATGCCATAAAATGTGAAGTTTGTATAAAATGTATGCTTGCATGTGACTTAGAAAATGCCTTATGTGAAAAATAGTTGCCAATATAATTTTATAGTAAATTAATGTGAAATGTTGAGTTTTGTACATGGTGATGTGATATGGAAATTTTGGATATGATATGAATGAATTAGGTTATTGAAATACTTGAATTGCAATAAACCCTACAAGTGCGCTGTTGCATTTGCATTGGAACGGTCCTGATTAAATTGATCATAACTTAGTTTGTATAGGTTGGATTGTCCTGAAATAAACTGGAAATGATAACTAAGACATAAAACTAAAAATTTTATGAAGATTATGAATTGAAATTCAGCTTGTATCTAGGTCAAAATTCGTTCACAACATCACGGACATAAGAGTACCATAAAAATACTGGGAAAAAATGTTGGAACACTATCTAGTATTTTAACTATAACTTTTAGTAGAAAATTCATATTGAAGTGATTTTTGTTGCATTTTAAAGATAAGATAATAAGCATAAAATCTAGAATACAAAGTCAGATTGTTTAAGACAGATAAATGGGTAATGTCCATTTACCTTACTAATCAAATGTAGGGTAAAAGGGTGTTACAATTTTTATTATCAAAGCCTGGTTAAAGGTTCTCGCCTAGTTAGGTATAGGAGTTAGGTGCATAATTCTTGCATATACATTTTCTTTAAGCTGTTTTATTCTGATAAGGAACCCTTCTTCTGACAAAATAGGTCATTATGGATTTTGAATCACGATGGAGGCATGAGGCAGAAGAAGAGAGTGACAATATAGCTGACTCAGGTACTCAAAGATAGTCAGCATCAGTTAGAGACTCAGAGCCTAGTGTATTAGTACCATAATACGCTGAAGAACAAGTTGACTTGGGTCATACACCCTTTATAAGCAGATGGCTTATATGTTACAGCAGATCGTGCAAGCCGTTTTGCCATTAGCTCCACTCCCTCCACCTCCTCCACCTCAGCCAAAATCCCAGATTGAAAGATTGAGGAAATATGGAGCTACAGATTTTGTGGGCAGGACAGAGGATGACCCGTCAGTAGCAGAATTCTGGTTAGAATAAATAAAGCAGATTTTTGAGGATCTTTAGTGTCCTATGGGGAACAAGGCTAGATATGCAGTGTCCCTTCTTCAGGAGCATGCCTATTAGTGGTGGAAATTAGTATTAGTGAAATCTCATACTCCAAATCCTCTAACATCGGATTTTTTCGTGGCTGAATTTAAGAAGAAATATGTGCCGCAAGTTTATAGAGAATTCCTGAATTTGAAACAAGGGAGTATATCAGTGGCTGATTATAAAAAAGAGTTTATCAATCTGAGTAGATATGTAGTGGGAATTATTAAGAATGAGGCAGATAAATGTCATAAGTTTGAGGATGACCTCAATGATGATATTGGTTATTTGGTTGCCTCTCATCTGCATACAGATTTTGCTACATTGGTATCTTCAGCTCTCAGTATGGAAACAAGAAAAAAGATGAAGACAAAAGAGTCTTATAAGAAGTCAACAGTTGGTGTGGCTCAGACATCTAGTAGGAAAGGGCAAATAGTACATAGACCATTTCAGTCACGGGTATGGGATAGACATTTTCTAGTAGACGAGGCCAGCAGTTTAGACCCACAACATCATCTGCTAGTTCACCCGTGTTAAGGTTCAGGAGGTCAACTCCTGTAGGATGCCAGCACTGTGGTAGATCTCATTCAAGAGAGTGTTGGTGGCTGACTGGAGCATGTATGAGATGTAGGGCCACTGATCATATGAAAAAAGATTGTCCCATACTCAGTACAGGCAGTTCAGCATCAGCACAGATAGTAGCATCAGGGCAGAGTCGTGGTTGAGGTCGAGGCCAGTTCAGAGGTAGTCGTGGTGGCCATCCATGACATAGTTATGGTGCATCAGAGACAATTGTCAGAGCTGAGGGTAACAGAGTTCCAGCTCGAGCATATGCGATAAGAGCTCATGAGGACCAGGATACGTTAGATGTTATAGTTGGTAAATTTTCTTTATTTGGCTCTGACTTACATGAATTGATAGATCCTGGTTCCATGCATTCATACATATGCACATTTGCACCTAGATAAGGAAATATGACAACTGAGACCTTAGATTATGAAATAGTTGTGACCAATCTATTGGGACATAGTGTGAAAGTGAACCAGATATATAGACAGAGTCCTATAGCGGTTCAGGATAGAGAGTTTGTAGCAGATTTAATAGAATTTCCTTTTCATGAATTTGATGTTATTTTGGGTATGGATTGGTTAGCAAAACATGGAGCTATAGTCGACTGTCGATACAGAAAAATAGTACTTAAAGTCCCCAAGCAGGATGACCTTATCATTAGAGGTGAAGGTCAACATGTTTGACTAATATCATTTCTACACTAAAAGCCCAAAAATATATCAGAAAAGGGTGCGAGTCATATTTGGCCCATGTGATAGATACCGGGAAGGGGAGCCAGGAGTTCAGAGACATTCCTATAGTATGTGAGTTTCCAGATGTATTTCTTGATGAATTACTAGGGTTACCACTAGTTAGGGAGGTAGAATTTGCTGTTGATGTGATTCCTAGTATAGCTCTAATATCTATTACTCCATAGAGAAGAGCACTGTTGAATTGAAAGAGTTTAAAGCTTAATTACAGGAGTTGCTAGACAAGGGATTCAAAAGACCCAGTGTGTCACCATAGGGTGCTCCGGTACTGTTTATGAAAAAGAAAGATGACACTCTTCGACTATGTGTTGATTATCGACAGTTGAATAGGGTGACAATCAAGAATAAATATCCTCTCCCTAGAATTGATGATTTATTTGATCAATTGAAGGGAACATGAGAATTTTCTAAAATTGATCCTAGATTCGAGTATTATCAATAGAGAGTTAAGGAGTCAGATGTTCCCAAGACAACTTTTCAGACCCGGTATGGCTACTATGAATTTTTGGTTATGCCTTTTGGCTTAACAAATGCACCAGCTTCCTTTATGGACATGATGAATAGGATTTTTAAGCCATATTTGGATCAATTTGTGATGGTGTTTATAGATGATATCTTGGTGTATTCAAAAGATAAAGAGGAGTATGATAAGCACCTTAAAGTAGTGCTTTAGACTTTGAGGGAGAACCAGCTCTATGCAAGTTATCAAAATGTGAGTTCTAGTTGGAAAAAGTGGGATTCTTGGGACATATTGTGTCAGCTGTACGAATTTGGGTGAATCCTTGTAAGATAGAAGCAATTTTGAATTGGAGACCACCTCGCAATGTGACAAAAGTATGTAGTTTTCTCAGATTAGCAGGTTACTACAAAAGGTTTGTGAATCAATTTTCTAGCTTAGCTGCACCAATTACAAGATTGCTTAGAAAGGAAACCAAGTTTGAATGGACAGATCAGTGCCAGGTAAGTTTTGATAAATTGAAAGCCATATTGACCGAAGCGCTTGTTTTAACTCAGCCTACACTAGGGAAAGATTTTGTTATATACAGTGATGTCTCACTTAATGGGCTAGGTTGTACATTGATGCAAGAGAGTAAGGTAGTTGCTTATGCATCTAGGCAGTTAAAGCCTCATGAACTGAATTACCCTACACATGATCTAAAATTGGTAGCTATAGTGTTTGCTTTGAAAATATGGTGATACTATTTATGTGGTGAAAAATGTTATATGTACATAGATCACAAAAGTCTCAAATATATGCCCACACAGAAGGAATTGAATTTAAGACAAAGGCATTGGTTAGAGTTGATCATGAACTACAATTGCATTATTGACTACCAACTAAGCAAAGCGAATGTTGTAGCTGATGCACTAAGTAGAAAAACTCTTGCAGAATTAAGAGTCCAACCTACTTTGAGACAACAGGTGAACAAGCCCAAAAGCAAGATCAGAAATTAATGTCAATAGTTGAGGCTGTAAAAAAGGGGGAGAGACTCGAATATGTAATTGAACAAGATGGGTGTATAAGCTATATAGGAAGATTGTATGTGCCAAATGTCAGTGAGTTGAAGCAGACCATTCTGAAAGAAGCACACAACACAATTTATACTATGCACCCAAGGAGCAACAAAATGTATCAAGATTTAATGACTCACTATTGGTGGTAGCGAATGAAGAAATATATTGTTGAGTACACTACCAGATGCTTGACATGCCAACATCTGGGTTGTTGCAGCTTATTGCTATACTCGAATGGAAATGGGAAAGGATTACAATGGATTTTATATCTAGTTTGCCCTTGACACAAAGGAAACATGATGCAATATGGATAATCATTGATAAGTTTACCAAGTTGGGTCACTTTCTACCAGTGCGGATGGACTATCCATTGAGTTGACTAGCGGAAATATATGTCGATGAGATAGTTCGATTGCATAGAGTGCCGATATCCATTATTTCTGATCGAGATCCACGATTCACATCACAGTTTTGGAAAAGTTTGCAGCAAGCTTTCGGAACTAGACTCACCTTTAGCACAACTTTTCATTCACAAATAGATGGATAGTTAGAATAAGTTATTCAAGTGTTATAAGACAAGCTTAGAAGATGTGTGATTGATTTTGAAGGTAGTTGGGATAAACATTTGCTATTAATAGAATTTGCATACAACAATAGCTATCAAGCTAGTCTTGGCATGGCACCATACAAAGCTTTGTATGGAAGGAGATGTAGGTCGCCCTTATGTTAGATAGAAGTTGGTGAGAAAAAGCTCGAAGGTCCAGAATTGGTACAACAAACAGAAGAAAAGGTGAGATTGATTAAAGACCGATTGAAAGTTGCATCTGATCAACAGAAATCTTATGCTGATTTGAAAAGAAGAGACATAGAATATATTGTCGGTGACAAAGTATTTTTGAAAGTCTCACCTTGGAAAAAAATACTTTGATTTGGCAAGAAAAGGGAAGTTGAGCCCTAGATTTATTGGATTATACGAAATACTTGAACATGTGGGTCCAGCAGTGTATAGGTTAGCTTTACCTCTAGACTTGGATAAGATACACAGTGTATTTCATGTATCAATGTTGAGAAGATATAGATTGGACCCGACACATGTTATACCTATGGAATCTATAGAAGTGCGAGCAGATTTGACTTATGAAGAAGAGCTAGTAGCCATACTTGCTAGGGAAGTCAAGGAATTACGGAACAAGAAAGTACCCTTAGTAAAGATTCTTTGGCGCAATCATGCAGTGGAAGAATCCACTTAGGAAAGTGAAAAAACAATGAAGGCCCAATATCCTGAGCTATTTAACTCCAACAAATCAGGTAAATTTCAAGGACAAAATTTTCATAAGGGGGAGAGAGTTGTAATGTTTAGCGATTTAGGCTCCAATCAAGCATGACCATAGTCGGGCGAGCCAGTTCGGTCAGAGTCTAAATTTGGACCCATAAAAAAATAAATTATGAAGAAAAATAAGTAGGAATATTAATAATATGAAATTAAAAGATTGATGGAATAATTAAGAAAAATAAAAAAAATTACTCTATGGACAAAATCGGTATTACCGAAATTGTTAGGAAAAAATGTGTAAGAAATAGGAAATTTATGGCACAAGAGGAATTTGCCATAATTAAAATTTAATCAAGATTAATTAAGTTAATGGAACAATAGGAAGATATATTAAACTAATTAGTGGAACCCATAAATCCTAAATTTAATATAAAGGTCAAAATTGATGGCATTTTCTTCACTTATCCAAAAGTCATCATCTTCTTCTTTTTCTCTCCCTTTTGGCCGACCATACCCTCCCTAACCCTCCATTTTTTTTTTTGTCTTTTAAGCTCTTTAAAGAGTAGAAAAAAAGAGATTAGTTAGAGAGAATAAAAAAAATTGGATAAATTCTACTATAAGAGTGAGTTAGGGTGATAAAGAAAGAAGAATTTGGCCACCACAAGAGAATCATTAAGGTGAGTTTCTTCTTTTCAAATCTAACCTTATTACATGTATTTGAACTCCTTGTGGTTGATTAGTATGGTTGGAAGTGTTAGATTAATGTTTTGCTTGAAGTTGTGAATTTGTGTTGATGTTGTGTTGGAAGAGGAAGACATTTAGGATTGAGTTGGAATATAGTTTAGATGATCATGGAAGTTGATTTAATGACTTGTAAACAAATGAAACATAACCTAAAATGAAGAGGAAGGGACTGCCTTATGATGGGAATATATTTGGGAAAATGATTAGAAGTGTTGATGTTAGGTATATGACTAGTTGATATTGAATATTATGGAAAAAGATTTGGAATGGATGAGGCTGTTTTGGTTGTTCTAAATAGAGGGAATGACATTAGGTTAATATGAATTTAAATAGGGTAAAGAGAGGATGAAATGAAATTATGGAAAAGGGTAGAGGAGCATTAGGATTATTACTTAATGTTCATGCATAAACAATGGTTGAATGTGTCATTTAGTAATATATTTTTTTTTTATTAAGGCCAAACAAGTATCCACCAAGAGGTAGATAAAGGCAAAATAAAGGCTACCTAGCAAGACAAGAAAAGAAAGAAAAAGAGAAAGATTTAGGGCTATATAGGTAAGTGTTTTTTGAATAAAAATTGTGTATACCATAAAATGTGAAGTTTGTACGAAATGTATGCTTGCATGTGACTTGGAAAATACTTTGTGTGAAAAATAGTTAAATTTGTAGTAAATTAATGTGAAATGTTGAGTTTTATGCATGGTGATGTGATATAAAAATTTTGGATATGATTTGAATGAATTAGATTATTGAAATACTTGAATTGCAATGAACCCTACAAGTGCACTGTTGCACTTGGGCTAGAACAGTCCTAATTAAATTGATCATAACTTAGTTCATATAGATTGGATTGTCCTGAAATAAATTGGAAATGATAGCTAAGACATAGAAGTAAAAATGTTATGAAGATCATAAATTGAAATTCAGCTTCTATCTAGGTCAAAATTCGGTCACAACATATCCGATATAAAAGTATCATGAAAATACTGGGTAAAAAATGTTGGAACACTATCCAGTATTTTGACTATAACTTTTAGTAGAAAATTTGGATTGATGTGATTTTTATTGCATTTTGAAGATAAGACAATAAGGCATTAAATCCTAGAAGGTTGTAAAGTCAGATTATTTAAGACAGATAAACAGATAAAGTCCATTTAGCTTACTAATCAAATGTAGCGTAAATGAGTGTTACACTTCCTTAAGGTTTAAAAAATACATGATTTGCCTCCTGTAGTTTGACATAATACACTAGTACCTCCTTGACGTTTGAAAATTATACTATTTATCTTCTGGAGTTTTAACATATTGTACTAGTACCTCCCTGTAAATTTGATTTATTGGATTAATACCTCCCTACACAAAAGAAAATATTCTCTTATACTAGTTTATTATATATTTTTTTCAAATTTTAGAGAGATATTAGTGTATTATATTAAATTACAAGGAGTAAATTGTATATTTTTCAAATCTCAGGGATGTACTAGTTTATTATGTCAAACTACAAGGAGTAAATAATAATTTTTCTATTAATTTATATCTATAACATTGGGACGTTTGTCAAAATCGTATAGAGATTTTGAAAGTTTTTAATGATGCTACATATACATTAAGTGGTATTTATTATCAAACATGTCATATATTTTTATCTGAATGTTGTTGACGTATTTAAAGAGTATATAAATGATGTTATTTTGCATGATTTTATTTTTGTAATGAGATGTAAATGGTTAGCATATTTTAGAAATATTCTCATGATTAATCTTGTATGTATTATTTTTTATCCTAGATGTAGACTTGACGTGTTAATTGAATATTTATAAAATTATTATAAATGTCTTGATATAAATGATGTTAATATTGAATTAATAATTAATGAAGTTAAAAGAAATATTACTGATTTATTTAATGAATGAAATGCTTTTTATAATATTCCTAATCCAAATATTCCTTCTAATCATCAAGATGAGGTTGAATTGTGAAGGGTGAGAAATGATGATTGCATTATGTTGAAAAGTAAGAAAAAACCTCAATCATCCACCGATTGTTCCGAACTTGACATATATTTAATGACAAAATTTGAGTTTGGTGACATCATAGCAAGTAAAGATTTTCCTATTATTTAAAAGGTGGAGTCACCACCAAAATATTTATCTCGTTCTCTCGCAAATAGCAAAATAAATATTTGCATATTCAGTTTCAACAATTGTAGTTGAATAAGCATTTAGGGCGGAAATCAATATTTTGGACGAGAAGCGATCAATCTTAGATTCTGAATCATTAAAAGCCCAAGTGTGCATCGATAATTGGACAAAAGCGGAGCTAAAATAACAAGAAGTTCAAAAAGAGAGATTCGATGACGAAATATTAACCAATGAAACTATTGGCATGCACATCCAACACCGGTGGTTTGGATTAAAAAAAGGTAAAGAAGTAGTTAACAAATTTAAAAGGTTCTAAACCCTAAAAGAATATGTAAGCAACTTAATTAATAGTAATAAAAATTAAGTTCAAACTCAATTATTAATATTTTTATTTTCCATTTAAAAATCAAAATTTTAAAATTAAGTTATTTTTTATTTAGAATAAAAATATTAATTTGATTTAGTTTAATTTATTATAGTCCAATTAAATTTTTTTAAATTTATTACTTCTCATTTTATACTATCTTCAATTTATAAACAAATGAAAATTTACAATAACACAAATTGAAATTTTATTTTCAAAATTAACCCAATTAATTATAATTTATATGAATACAAATTATAAATACACTATAATAATTTTAATTGCATTTATTTATCTTATAAATTAATTTAATTTTATTAAAACTTATTATATTTTAATATTAAAAAAATAAAAAGTAATATTTGGAACCGGTTGAATCGGCCAACCCGGACCGATTCCAAATCGGCCCTTTGGACGGTTCTAATTGGCGGATTCTAGCCCATGGCCAAGTCTAGGCATGCGCCATAAGAAATCTACCAGTGTGTAATTCTCATTCTCTAATCTATTATACAATTCTCTTCCATCTTCACTTTAACAACTACTAGACCATATCGTATCGAAATGTCTTTTGGTTTCAATTCTTACTCAATTCAAAAACCCATTGCTAATTGTCACAAGTTCAATTATTTCTTTCTTAAAGAGTTTCCTTCTGTAGCAAAGGAGCATACTACTCATATGTAATTTTTTTGCTAATCCACTTGTTTGTATTTTATTTAATTCATTTTTCTCTTCATTTACTTCAAGAAATATTCACCCTAATTTTTCCTCAAGTGTTGATTTTAATGCCTGTGATGGAGAAAGATAGGATTTTTGTGATTGGGGTAATAAATTTGACAAGGTTAGATTAATACATTTATGTGATGATGAGTGCAAAATGAGTAAAAGCCCCTAAAGTGACGATTTTGATGAGATTGAAGAAGAAGAAGAAGAAGAAGAAGAAGAAGAAGAAGAAGAGGAAGAGGCAAAGGGTGAAAGTGAATGAAAAGGTAGTTGTAAGGGTCAAATGGCATCGTATGAGTTTTTAATTAACTCTCCTAGTGAAAGAACATTGTTTTGATGAAAAATTTTGGTTTTAAATCCCTCAATGAAACGTCGTTTCAGTTGTTATCTACGTGGCATCTAAGTTCATGTTATCGCTAGATCAGCGTCAACTTAGTTTTTTTTGTTTGTGCCACGTAGGATCCAACTAGGCTTGGAGTTCGGTTTGGAGACATCGAGACTATTTTTGTTACAAATATAAAAGTTCATATAATTTAAAATAAATTTTTATGAAATAAGACTCCATTTGTTTGCCGAACATAATCTGTTTCTGGAAAATATTTTCTGGAAAAATAATTTATTTTCTGTTGTTTGGTTATACACATAAAATTTTAAGAAAATAATTTTCTAGTTTTTGGTGTATTTTGAAAAATATTATTTTCGTTTGCATATAAAAAACTATTAAAATATTTAAAACATCTCAAAATTTGATATTTTTAATTTATAACTATATAAAAAAGAAAATTACATAAAATAATAATTAAAAAAAAACTTTTCTGTGACCATCGCCGGTAATTGGCTACTGGTGGTGGCCGGAGGTCACTAGAAATGATTTTCAGAAGTAAATATATTAATTAGTATATATTTAGTTAATTTTAGTATAAAAATTTTTATTTATATAAATGTGTCAAGATCTAGAAAATGACTTCTCATTTTTAAAAGAGGAAGTTATTTTATTGAAAAAATAACTTAATTTTTCCTTTGACCAGAAAAATATTTTCCGTTGACCAATTTTTCTAAATGCAGTAAATGCAGAAAAATGTAAAAAATATTTTCCTATAAAATCCGTAAAACAAACGGAGCCTAAGATACAATTGTGAAATTTTTGAAAGTTTCTCTTTCCTCATATTTAGAAAGAATAAATGACTTTGTCAATATTTTATTATTTATTTTCTCTCTTTTGAAAAAAAAATATATTAATAAAAAATTTTAAAATTTTGAAATAAATTAAAATATATAGTTAAATTTTTTATAATATAATAGATAGTGATTTAGAAGTATTATTTTTTAAGATTTAATCTCTCAAAAGACGGTATTCATATCAGTAAAAAAGGATGGACTTTCATATTTTATTTCAATTGGCATTGAGTTAGTTGCTCATTCTGCTGCAAGAGCAGTTAGATTCTTTATCAGATTTAGTTGGTTGGATTTGTATTTTCTTGATTTTATGTTAATAATTAATATTCAGTCATGCAGTCATTAAAAAAAAATGAAATATTCATCAAATCACCATAAAAGTGAGAAATCATTAGTTTAATATCTAGTCTTTATAATATTATGTACAAGAAAATAAAATTAAAAAAGAAAATTATACAAAAATTTAGTTTTTTTTTATATAAATTGAAATTATATATTTGTTTTTTTATTTTAGTTATTCTTATTCATTTATTTTTTTTATGAAAAATAAACTATTTCTAATTTGCGATGATTTTTAGTTTGTCTTGTAAATTTATCACTAATTTTTTAAGTTTAAAATAAAAAAAATTTATTTTTTAATTGTTTAATTTAGTTGAGTGTGTTTTTAGATTCTTGCTTTATTCATTTATTTTTTAACTTATTTTAATTTAAATTTTATAAGTTATAAATGTAATAAATTTATTATAGTTTGAAATTTAAATAAGGATTGATGATCTCTACAATAAAATTAAGTTGCTAATAGTTTAGTAATATAAGTGTTATTGTCGGATCGGGTCATAATTTTGTGGTTTCATATTATTTATAAAACTACAAGTTTATTATCATAATTATAATTTATAATTTATAAGTTTATGATAATAAATTGAAAAATTATATTAACAAAGTAACACATGGAATAAAATATTGAATTAACTAAAATATTAAAATAAAAAATTATTGTTGTCCAACCTGGTTTACCAGTGTCGTAGCCTCCTTCAAGGAGATTACAGTTTTTGGGAGGGCAATCGTGCAGCTGATTGGCTTGCAAACTTTGCTTTGGCTCTCTCTCTTGGGTACCATTTGGTTGATAAAACCCCACGGGATTTGGCTCAGATCTTGGAAGATGATATTAGGGAAGTGTCTTTTCCCTGAGCTACTCGTGTTTGATGGGGTCTACCCCTCCGCTGTATATATATATATATATATATATATATATTTGTTTATAAATCATAAATAAATACGATAGATTTGTGAGAGCCAAATTGGCCAAAAAAAAAAAATAAATAAACAAAATTATTATTTTTAAATGGAAAAGGTAATGGAGAGATTTGATTGAAATTTAAAAATAAAAATGATAAGCCCAATTAATATGAAAAAATATTAAAAAATTATATTAGAAAATAAGTCAAATATTTAGAATTCTTTTATAACTACCCCCAATTCAAAAATGGAATCATATCACAAGCTTGGAGGGAGAGGCATTATAACTAGAGAAAAAATGACGGGCAAGATTTAAATTCAGTCGAAGTACATAATTTTTTTTTTTTAAAAGAAACAAAAAAGTGTTTCTTAATATTTTGAATTTATTTATGAATTGGATTTAGGTATTAATGCATTGTAAATTACTTTCAGCACTCTCCCTGTTAAAAAATGCTAACAATATTTTTTTATATATATTATATTTTCTAATTTCAGTACAATATATATATATATATATATCTTTTTTTTTCTTTTTCTTATTATAAAACACTACATTTTATTACAAAAAAAATTTTATAAGTGAAGAAACACATCCATTTTTTATATTGAAAGTTTATAAAGAATAACATTCTTCCTACGTGTCAGGAAGGATATGTTCAGCACCTAATTGCATCTTAAGACCAACATTCATCCCCTCCTTATGAACACTGAAATGCTTAAAATCTAAATTCAAACCTTTCATCAAAGTTTCTATTCACACCATGCATTTGCTCAGTTATTAAGGAGCTTAAGCTTGTTATCATCTTACACAGACAACAAATACTTGTCATCTATCTGTCTTCTCTAGGTATAGCAATTATGGAAATTCTTATTTACAAGCAACTGCTCTCTGCATTAACATCAGTCAACAAAATTTCACCTATAATAGAGAATCAAACTCTATACTCTGTAAGCATCCTGACCAAAAACTCGTATATTTAGCAAATGTCCGCATTTATTTCCTTCTTTCTCATGATTCCATCTTAAGAAATACTACCTCACTTGCTAAGCTGTTGAAGAATGTTTAGGACTACCAACATGGCATCCTACCTGTTTTTTCTTATCAGTGCTACTAGAGAGCTCCTTAATGCTAGAGAGCTCATTAGAGTTGCTAGTGATTTGAATTAAATAAACTTTCTATTTTAGTTTTTTCCTTAATTCTAGAACCTTGATTTTAGTGATTTGTTTTAGTTCTTTATATATGTAAGTTGTTGCAAGTTTGAATTATCAGTAGAGTAAATCATTTTCTTTTCTATTGTTCAGTTGCTCCTCTTTTTTTTTATGTCATTTACATTTTAAAAGCTAACAATTGGTATCAGAGCTTTTTTCTTAAGGAACCTATACTTATTTCTCTAAATCATGGAAGGAGAATCCAATCTCACATCAATTGTTCCCACTGTGTTCGATGGAATAAATTATCAAATGTGGGTAGTGAGAATGAAAACCTATCTTGAGGCATTGGATTTTTAGGAAACAGTAAAGGAGGACTATGAAATCCAAGCACTCCCTGCAAATCCCACCATGACACAATTGAAGGCACACAAAGAAAGAAAAACCAGAAAGTCAAAAGCAAAGACTTCACTATTTGCAGTAGTCTCACCCACCATATTTACAAAGATCATGTCTCTAAAGTTAGCAAAAGATATATGAGATTACCTGAAAAAGGAGTATGAAGGTGATGAGAGGATAAAGAGCATACAAGTGCTGAACCTCATTAAGGAGTTTGAACTACAGAGGATGAAGGAGTCTGAATCCATTAAAGACTATTCAAAGAAGCTTCTTGGAATAGCTAATAAGGTTAGACTACTTGGAGCTAAGTTCAAAGATTTAAAGATTGTTGAGAAAATCCTGGTTATAATCCCTAAAAGGTACAAGGCCATAATCTTAGCCTTGGAGAGCACCAAGGATTTATCAAGAATTGTTCTGGCAGAGCTGCTAAATGCCCTTCAAGCACAGGAACAAAAGAGATTAATGAGAGAAGACAAAACAATAGAGGGAGCACTGGCAGCAAAGCATTAAGGAGCTGATGGCAGTGGCACTAGTGTAGAACCTGCAGCTGGAAAAGGGAAAAAGGATAAAAAGTCATATCCACCCTACCAATATTGTAATAGAAAGAGTCACCCATCTTCTAAGTGTTGGAGAAGACTTGATGCTAAATGCTCCAAAAGTCAGCAAATGGGGCATGAGCAATTATCTGCAAGAATTCAAGGCAGAATCAGGAAGAGGCAAAAGCAGTAGATGAAGAGGAACAAGATCATCTGTTTGTTACTACCTGTTTCACTAGCATGGATTCAGTAGACCATTGACTAATTGATAGTGGTTGCTCCAATCACATGACCAACAATAAAGAGTTGTTCAAGGATCTAAAACCTTCTACTTTCTCAAAAGTCAGAGTTGGAGATGACAAACATATTGTTGTAAAGGGTAAAGGAATAGTTGCAATCCCAACCTATTCAGGTACAAAACTTATTTATAATATTTATATGTTCCTGACATTGACCAAAACCTTTTGAGTGTTGGCCAGTTGATTTAAAAGGGTTATACAGTCATATTTGAGGGGAACATATGCTTAATCAAAGATGAAAAAGGCAAAGATATTTTCAGAGTCAAAATGCAAGGAAAAAGCTTTGCTCTAAATCCATTGGTGGAGAAGCAAGTTGCTTTTCCAGTAAATGATAGCACCACTGACTTGTGGCACAAGAGATTGGTGCACTACCATCTACAAGGTTTTCTTCAAATGAAATCCAAATAGTTGGTGACAGGCCTTCCAGAAATTGACGAGCACATATCTAATTGCAAAGCCTATCAACTTGGTAAGCAACTCAGGAAGCTATTTCCAAAGTCAACTTGGAGAGCTACCAGGAAGCTTCAACTTGTGCATACTGATGTTGCAGGCTCTCAGAGAACTGCCTCACTCAATGGTAGTCTCTACTATGTCATCTTCATTGATGACTTCTCTCGAATGTGCTGGATCTTCTTCATGAAGCACAAGTCAAATGTGGCATCAATCTTTTGGAAATTCAAGGCTCAAGTTGAAAATGAAAGCCTGTGCAAAATCTAGGCCATTAGATCAGATAATGGCATGGAGTATACCTCTGTAACCTTTAATCAGTTTTGTGAGGAATTTGGAATTCATCACAAGTTGATTGCTCCATATACTCCACAGTAGAATGGGCTTAGTGGGAGGAGAAATAGATATATCTTGGAGATGACAAGGTGTATGCAGCATAAGAAGAACCTCCTAAAGCTATTCTGGGCTGAGGCAGCAAACACAACTGTTTTTATACAAAATAAACTCCTCACTAGAGCTATAGAGCACAAAACTCCATTTGAGGCTTGGTATGGCTTTAAATCATCTTTAAAGTTTCTTAAAGTATTTGGTTGTTTGTGCTATACTCATATGCCACATATTAAAAGAGACAAATTGAATGAGAAAGCACAACCTGGAGTCTTCATTGGCTATAACTCAATTGCTAAAGCCTATAAAGTCTATTAGCCATATAATGCAAAGATTGTCATCAGTAAAGATGCACACTTTGTTGAAAATGAATGGAACTGGAGTGAAGGGAAGCTTATAGGCCAGGAGCAAAAGCTAACAAATTTCACCATAGTAGATTAAGAGCTTGAAGACTGGGAAGCTGAAACAGTAGATGGCAGACCTGTGAGAGGTACCAAGCCACTCAGTGATGTCTATCAAAGGTGCAATGCAGCTGTTTATGAACGTGCATGTTATGAAGAAGCCAGAATGAGTGAGAAATGGAAGGTTGCAATCGAGAAGGAGCTCCTTATGATAGAAAAGAATCAAACCTAGGAGTTGGTGAGCAGACCCTTATCAAGAAATGTCATTGGAGTAAAATAGGTGTACAGAATTAAGCTCAATGCTGATGGCATAGTTAACAAATACAAAGGCAGACTTATGGTGAAAGGTTATGCTCAAATACCTAGTGTGTATTACTCAGACACATTTGCACCAGCTGCTAGATTGGATATCAACAAGCTTCTCCTTGTTGTTGCTGCACAGATGAATTGGAAAGTATACTAGCTTGATGTTAAGTTTGCCTTTCTAAATGGCTACCTGCAGGAGGAGATATATGTTGATCAACCAGAAGGTTATGTGAAGAGGGGAGAAGAAGATAAAGTTTATCTCCTTAAGAAGGCTCTCTATGGGTTGAAGTAGGCTCCAAGGGCCTAGTACAGCAGGATTGATGAATATTTGCTAAAGCTGGAATTCAGCAAAAGCCTCTTAGAGTCCACTTTGTATATTAAGTTAAGAGGGGCAGATATTCTTGTCATCTCACTGTATGTTAATGACTTATTAGTAACTAGAAGCAAGCCAAGTCTGATTGAGGAGTTCAAGTTAGAGATGAAGCAGAGCTTTGAGATAGACTGCCCTGGGCATGATGACTTACTTTCTTGGTATGGAGGTTAGACAAAAAAGGGATGAAATTTTTGTATGTCAACATAAGTATGCCAAGAAAATTTTGAAGAAGTTTAGGCTTTGATGAGTGCAAAGACATCAACACTCCTATGAACTCAAAGGAGAAGCTTAACAAAGAAGGTGGAGCAGAAAAGGTTGATCAAACAAATTTCACAAGCATGATTGATTGCCTCATGTATCTCATAGCAAGAAGGCCTGATATTCTCAATGTAGTGAGTGTTCTATCTAGATTCATACACTGTTCCAGTGAGTTGCATCATAAAGCAACTAAGACAGTTCTTCGATATGTCAAAAAGACTTATGACTTTGGAATCAAGTATAGAAGAGGTAAAGAGTTGAAACTGATTAGTTTTCCAGAAAGTGGTTGGGGAGGCTCAGCTGATGACATGAAGAGCACCTCAGGGTATTGCTTCACGCTTGGTTCGAGTATCTTTTCATGGTGCTCGAGGAAGTAGGAGACTGTAGCTCAATCCATTGCAAGTCAAAAAATTAGATTGCAGACATATTCACTAAGCCATTGCCAGCCATTTCTAAGAATCTTGTGTTCCATGGGAAGACCAAACATTTCAACATCAAGTTGTTCTTCCTAAGGGAAGTACATCAAAGAGGAAATGTGAAGTTAATATATTGCAAGTCAAAAAATCAAATTGCAGACATATTCACTAAGTCATTGCCAGCAAGTAAATTTGAAGATTTAAGGGCAAGACTTGGTGTTTGCAGCTCCTAAACAAGGAGAAGTGTTGAAAGAATGTTTAAGACTGCCAACATGACATCCCAGCTGTCTTTTCTCATCAGTGCTACTAGAGAGCCCTTTTGTCAAAGATTCAGTTTGTTGGGTTACTATGTGATCATGGTTGATTTGTAGTTTCGTGATCTTGGTGATTTGAATTAGATAAACTTTCTATTTTAGTTTTTCCTTAATTCTAGAACCTTGATTTTAGTGATTTGTTTTAGTTCTTTATATATGTAAGTTACTATAAGTTTGAATTATTAGTGGAGTAAATCATTTTTTCCTCCATTGTTCAGTTGCTCTTCCCTTTTCCTTGTGCCATTTACATTTTAAAAGCTAACAAAGATGATACAACCTAATACAACAGAAGAATGGAACTATACACATGTTTCTCCAGTTTTTTCTATATTTCAAACAAATATTCATGACAAACCTTGAATTTTTTTTTTCATGGCATGCTTGATAATAATGATTCTTAATTTTAATTATTTTGACACAAAAAATATACAATATATTATGATTCTCTTAGAAATCTAGAGTTAGTTTTTTACATGTAGGCTACCTTGATGAGACAAATGAAGCACCTGGAGATAGGACAAAAGGAGTGGTAGAAAAATGAAAAATGTAAGCCAAATCATCAAATATACCCTTGCCTTTTCTTTGTCGCAGTTGCATTGGTTGCCTATCAATTTCTTGAATTCCTGTGATACAAAAAGATGTACATGTGACAAATGATTGCATAAGTATCCCAAATAACATACCAGGAAATTCTTATATGATGAACTGATTGTCAGATGCACTATGAAATAACTCTAAGAACCCAAAAAAAAATTTAAATAAAATCTTCAGACTTAACCATTGCAAGAGTTTTAACAAAATATTTTTTCATCGAGGGGCAAAGTTTAAAAAGCAACACGGATGGAACTTGGAAGTAAAAATCAATTGAAAAGTAGATGGATCTCAACATTGGTTGATGTGAATGTAACATACATACATATAATTGAGTGATTCGATTAGTCGAAGGATGACATGGTAAACTGAATTTACCTAAGAATTTCTCAAACTTTTAGAGTGCCCATGAAAGTTTGACCCTTTAACCTGATGTCGACCCCAAACTTCACATGTCAAAGAATAATGAAGATAGCTGTTGTACATGTTGTAAATAATAGTTCAAGTGCTCGCAGGTTTGTTTGTGATTCGTGAGCCACAATTTCTGCAAATTGTTTAGATCACCAATTTTACAATCTAAAGCTTTCTTTCCCCCTCAAAGAAACGAGTAAAGGGTGCGTCATGTTAGCATATAACATATAGGGGTAAGGTGCAAACATGCCCCAAAGTTTCACATAATTCTCATATATTCCCTTAAAGTCCCTGCTGTTTCTTTTCCTAGGTACTATTTATTCTTGGTATTATCAAAATGGCTCATTTGTACCCCTATTTAATGATTTGGCTTTTTGACCGTTAATTACAACAAAAGGTTGTTCTAGATTGCTATATCTAATCCAAAGAATGAAGAAGGTAAAGGATAAAGTAGCTAGGACTTCTCTAAGATGATGTTCTCGCAACATTGAGAGAGTTTTTCTGATTAAATGAAATTAATGGTTAACAAAATAAAGTTGGATAGAATAGAATATCCCCAAGAGAGAATTTATTCCAAACTAATTCTCTTACAAAATATTAGTGGAATGGCATTCTCTCGTTGATAGCATAGCTTCACTTGCAACCAAAATATTAAGGAATATTCAATGAATATTTTATGTTTTTTATTATGTAAATGTTATTTTTTTCAATAAGCATCAAAAGATAAAGAAAAATCTCATGATGATAGAAGCCAACGAAAAGGAAAAAAAAAACTACATAATGAACTATGGAGAAAAGACAAGTCCAATTGCAACAACAAGATTGTCATCTGCTTGTTAGAAAATCCTTTAGCCCCATCCTAAATTCAATTGAAACAAGAGTGTATGTCTCTCTTTGATTCAGACTGGAAATATCAGCTAATGCATTTCTCTTAAGAGAGCAATTTAGGTGCTTATTTTCTAGTAAACTTGGACTCTAACAAGGCTGCCATCTTTAAATGTCTCCTCTTAATGGATTCAAAGCTATCTTAAAGTTGTATTTCTTTTGGTTTTTTATTTTTTTTTTCTGTGAAAAAAAAATTGTGCCATTCCCACTAATATATATATATATAGAGAGAGAGAGAGTACCTTGCAGAAAGTAGTTGAGCAGCCCTAGGAGCACTAGCCCGTCGCAACCTATGATCATCCTCCTTGCTAATTCGAATAGCAGCAACTTCCTTTTCCATGGCAGCCACTTCTCTTCTCATCTTTTTTGCCTCAACTTCCATTGCTTTATTTAATGTATCTACCTTCTTGGCCAACATCTGTTTTATTTCACAGTTAAAAAAGTAAATGTCATAATTAACAAGGGTTAACAGGTAGATGCAGCCTGCAGGAAACGTAAGCTAATGGGCATGAATTTCTAACCTCAATTGCATCATCCTTGTCCTTGAGGCTTTGATCTTTTTCATGGCAAGCTTTTCTCAAAGCTATCACCTCTTTCTGCAACATATCATATAAAATTCCTGAAACATAATCCTCATGCTCTGATTTTGATTGGTCCATTGGAATCCCATTTGAATGCTCTTCACAAATGACTACTGTTTCACTCCCTTGTGTCTGATTGCTGGGACTGGCTGGTGCATTATCTTTACTCAACATTTCTGGAATCAACCTATCTGATTCTAGTAATCTACTAACTCCGTCAAATGACTTTGATGCCATTTTGGCATTTTTTAATAACATGACAGCACTATTGGACCTAAAAGAGCCAGCTTGTAAACTCAAAGCTTTTCTTGACAAATAGCCATTGGATGATGATCTTGAAAAACTTTCAGCCCCACCAAGAGATTGACGCCGTGAAGGCCCATCACTTATAGTTCTTCCTTCAGATGTAGCACGGGAATTACTATTAGATGCTTTAAGCCTTTCCTCCAAAACTTTGAATCGTAATTGGTATTTTTCCTAAGCAACAATAAATAATTTACTGTTCAGAAGCAAATACTGAATAACATAATTGCTTAAGGTACATTACTAGAATGCATAACTCACTTTCATGTGAGCTTCTGCCTTTGCAGTGCGCTCAGCAACTGCCAATTTATCTCTAAGCTGTTGCATTTCCCCCTACAAGAGAAAAGAAAATTCAAATAGAATCAAATATTGCGCGATTTGTTGCTTCAATATCAATAAGTTGCCAAGTGAACTTTCAAGAAAAATATTTTCTTATAGCATGAAAGACAACATTAAGAATTAGCATTAATCCATCTAACTGTACTAAAAAAGGAGCCTCCTCCTGATAGAACTGTTGTCACAGTCAATTCTTGCTTCAATTTTACCCTGAGCAATAAATATTAGCTCATATCTCTGTTTTTACAAGCAGCAAATCCTTGACAACCCTTCTAGGTGCCATTTAATCAATCTGGTAAATCTGTACAGATAATACCCCATAGTTTGTTGGTAATCCTATTCAAATATAACAGAAACTCAAACCTGATTAATTCCCAAAAGTTACAACTGTTTTATTATGTTAGTGCACAGATCCATGAGGGAATTTTAGGTGAAAAAGATCAATGAAGTGATAAGTCACCTGAAAAATTCTTCTTTCTTCAAGCCATTGCTTCACAGGCATAACTTTGTCATTGCCATCTTTCCACTCATTTGCAACTACAGTTGCAACTCGGTTTGCACTAACCTTTGCACGAGCTACTTCACGTTCTAGAGTTTTTTTCTCTTCCTGTGCAAGTTTAGGAATTAGAAACAGTTTCAAGCAAAAGCAATAAACTCATAAACAACCATTGGCATTGGAAGAAGAAGTTCCAAAATTAGCAATCATTACGTTCATCTCCTGCACTTTTCTCTGGTAATCACGCACAGCATTTGCAGCAGCTCCTCCTGCTAAGACAGCCTCCTCGAGCTCACGAACAGTTTGAGTCAGCTTTTCAACCTCAGCAACCTTTTGTCTATGCATTTTGTCCAGGATTTTATTCTCCTCCTGGTACATGCAAAAGACAAGTCAGAATAGTGAAGTGTACATGACCTGCACAATGCTTTGTACAAATAGCTAGCATAAAGGTTTTAAAAGACAAACCTGACATATTTCTATTTGCTTCATAAGCTCTTGGTTTTTGTTTTGCAGATCATCAACTAAGGATGCTTTTGCCAAAGCCATCTGAACAGTTCTCTCGGCCTCGAGTAGAGCAGCTTCCTTAGATTTGGTGAGTCTGTCAAGTGCTCTATTGTCATCTAGTAGCTTTGCCACCTAAAAAGGCCAAAACATCATTGATAAATAGAAAAGAGAAAAGGCCATCATGACCTTTGAGATTAAGGTCTTTATCTTCAGCACAAGATTCAAGTACAGGCATAGCAATAGCTACAAATTCAGCCTCCATATTTGACATGTTGAGCAATTTTAGAAGAAAAATGTCGAAGGGTTAGCATGCATGCCACGCAAATTCAAATATCATGCCCATACATAATAGAAATAGCAAGAGTAAAGGGGAAATATTCTTAATATACCTCCAGCCTGGCTAATTTTAGTTCTGCCTCCAGTGGGGTGATGATGGCCTCAATAGGAGGCATTTCATCATCTTTCTGAGCAGCATGGACTCTTCGAAGTGTTGCTTCTGCGGCAAATTGTGCAGCCAAAGCTGCTTTTCTCTCATCATTTATTTTCTTAATCTCAAGGTTCTGCAAATCATAACGCACTATGTTTTTGAGCATATAATGACCTCCTAGCTTGCTTTTGAATGCAAACGTCTCATTGCTAGTCAAGAAAGCACAATAACTTCAAACATACCTTGCTTTCCAGAAGAGCTTCAGCAGCTTTTAGCTTTTCATCCACTTTATTTAGCTCATCTGTAAGCTGAGATCACAAACATAATAGGAAATGAGCATTCCCACCATATATGGGAAACTGCAACCCAAAAAACTCCAAAGCATTGTGATTACAATCACCATTCACCAAAGATTGTACCAGTAAGCTCTTTAATAGCATTATTCAAGTGTTTAAGGAAAGAACTTTCACATGTAAAGATATCAATTAAAAAAAACTAAATCTCAACATGGCTGTGGATGGAATACCATAGTTGCCATGCTCATTGAGAACTTACCTTTTTTTTCCTTTGATTTTGCAGAAGATGATTTGATTGCTTACAGATAAGGTAGATGATTTGATTGTTTAGAGATAGTGTTTACAAAATTTTTACTGCTAGAGATAAGGTACAAGCACTCTAGCTAAAAGGATGAGACCACTTCACTTGTGTGTGCCTTCCTCTCAAAGTTGGGGAAAGCTTCGCTTAAGTCAATGCAAAAGGAAAAGGATTATTCAACTATTGTTCTTAGAAATTAAAAGGAGAGAGAAAGAGAGAGAGCGAGAGGACAAACCAACAATTGTACATGCAGATCAATGAAATTATTGACCATGCAATTTCCAAAAGTACAGTAGATTGAAAAGGTTACAACAAAATATAGTAGCATTTTTGTGTTGGAAATCTCATATTTGACTTGTTAAAGAAAATTTTCCCAATTGCATAATTCAAAAGTAGAAATTCAAATTTTCCAATATATTCAACAGTTCATAGACATCCTTGTATTCTGACCAAAGTAAAATACGTATTCAGCATAAAATTTAGCCATATACAGACATTTAAGCATTGGCACCAGGACAGACAACTTGCTTTTCTTACTAACAGCATTACCTCGACTTCAAAGTGTATAAAATATCACATTCGAAAGCCATTTGAAGTTTTAACAACACAATAGAAAAGAAAAAAAAATATAGATGTCTTGCTCAATTTTTGTAATGTAGATTAACCGACATATCTGCAAACGTAAACACGTGGGCGCATGATGCATTCGCAACAATCATTTTTTCCACGGCACACTTCATAATCAGTCATGTGCATTTACTCTGATTTTCCGTAAAAACTTTATCTGTTCTTACGAGTCATTGTTAATGTGAAGTGTAGATTAGGAAATTTCTAAATATCCCATATGCATCTTTAGTAAACTTTTGCATTTTCTGAAGAATTAAACAGTGAATTTCAGGAGCTGATGGAATTAGACAAATTTTGGGGTTGACGTTGATATATAGTACCTCTTCAACAGCTTTCTCTTTCAAGCGTTCTGAATTCTTCAAGGACTTAATTTCTGCAAGGGCTTCTCCCAGTTCCCTATCTTTATCTGCATTTGTGACAATAGGCGATATATTCAATCAGATCCCAAGATTAACTCTTCTTACTTGACACTAAAAGTACAAAAGTTATGGCGACTGCTAGGCTTTGCTTTCCTTTATACAGCAAATATCTACATGCTGCTACTTCATGTATCATTGATCAAATGAAGCTTGTTTCTACATTGATGAAAATACACAGCAGAAAACCATGCTGAAATAGCAATTAGCAACCAAAACGCAAAAGAGAAAACAATTTCAAACGCTAGAAGAAACTGGAACAACTGCATTTCTGACGTAATTAGAGAGTCGCTAATCACTGAAGAGTAAGAGAAGAAAACTTAACAAAAATAGACAACAGAACTACCTTCAAAGAGTAATGATGACGTTCTCAAGAGAACATCAACTTTCTTAAAAATTCTACCAATTTGGATTTTTTTTCACAGAAACTTCGCGCGTCATTGAACCAAAATAAGAAAGAAATTGAAATCATTAGTAGGAAAAGCACAGAATGCATGTCCTTTTCATCCGATTAATCATTTTCTTTTCGAGCGAAGAAAATTTTTGTTCCGGAACTAAGAATGAAGTAAATGAACCAACCCATCTCTCAAATTAGATATTCGGATTAATTTCCCCAGGATTTGACACCAAACATCTGACACACTCCACCCACTTCCCTCAATAAATTACAGTCATAATCTTTACAGTGTATCGATGTAACATGCATTGAGATTTGAGCCAACAGATAATTTTCACCGCCGGGTACCAGGGCAAGATCCGATAGTATCATTTGATTCGCCATAGAGCAAGTCAATGTAATTTTCGAATTCAACAGCTGGGTCAGCTAATCCGATCAAAGCAGAAAGCAACTTTATGCATAGCCATATTTGTTTGGAAATATCGATAAAATCCCAAAAATTCAGATTTCAGGATTACATCAGAAAAACAAATTGCTGTTATGAGTTGTGTGTGCGCGCGCGGGAGAGTGACTGTCACATCTGTAGGGGACTATCATAACCGCCAAAAGTATGCCCGCTTGGTTAATTTTCTCGAGAAAAAACAAAGCATTTTCCCAGAAAATTAAAGTGAAATAAAAATAAAGTACCTCTGACTTCGTTCTCGAGGCGGTTGAGCTCAACCCGGACTGGATCGGAGCCGTGCAAAAGAGTGACGATATCATCGACGTCTGAGCTGGCTCGAGAGAGAATCGCTGAAGATGCGGAGTTGGCATTGGGCTTGAGCTTGCGTGCCTTAAACGAGGTGGACGAGGTAAAGGCCTGCTTGGGCGATTCAGAGTCGCCGTTGCCGGTAATGTGGTAGTTAGAGGCCATGGAGAAAGAGAGAGAGAGAGAGAGAGAGAGAGAGGAAAGATCTGATCTGGTGGTGACAAGCTCATACAACGTAACAGTGAACCTTCGAAACCAGGAATTTAAGGACAGAAACTGAGGAAGAGAGAATGAAGTGTGTGTAATTTACGAGCATTAACGATAATATATGGGAGATTAAGGAGGTGGTTTAGGCGGGTTTAAACGAGAGAAAGCAATAAATCTGAAAACAGTTAGGAAGTATTAATATAGTGTTTTAATGTGTATACTTATCAGATGCAGCCTTTTCTTTATTTGCTTGTATTGTCTAAACATTGAGTTTGGGAAAATCCAATCCCTCAAAATTAAATAAATTTATTCGATGTGATTTAAATATTATGTTTATCAATTTTTTATTAAAAGTTTGATAAAAAAATTAACATATGTAAATATTAGAAATTAAATTGTTATAAAACTAAAATTTTAATTGAAAAAATTCAAATATCAAAGTCTTTACTCAAAAATTTTCACTAAGTTATATAGTTTATATTATATTCTCAATTAATAAATTTATTTATATTATCTAAATATATTTACTTGAATTTATTGCTATAAATTTAAACTAATTATTCGCAAAACACTTGATATTTAATTAATTAGTGATAGTTAAAGAGAATATAAATAAACGTTAAGCTAAGTATATATCCAATAAATAATAGTTAATTAAATAAATTTTTAGTTAATTGACTTATTTTAAAGTTAATAATTAAAAAATTAGTTGAATAAATTATCAATTAAAAAATTTAATTGAATAAAATTGTAAATTTTAAAGACTAAACTATTTTTTTCCTTTTTCCTCTTAAGAATATATAACTATATTCTCGTAAGAAGACAAAGCAAAAACATTTGGTTATATGCCTTGCAGCAAAGATATTAAAGTGTTCAACTAATGAGATTAGTGAGATAAAATTCTAATGCATTTAATTAAAAGATCGCTTAATTGGTATTTTCGTTTGTAAAGATTGGTAGAAATCTTCACCTCAAGTCTCTTTATCACCAACTATTAGAGTTTAATATTTATGACGAGTACAGAGAGATCAATAACTATTTGTTGTGCGCCCACAAGCACTGAGACTTTTAATGAAAAAACAAATGTTACATTAAAAAAATTAAAATTCAATATAAATACTGTAATTCATTTGATTACATGGCTTGAATTTATTGAAAAAATCTCTTGAGGTCAAATTTTACTGAACACATTATTGAGAAGAAGCAAAAAGTCTTAATTGTGACTAAATATCAACCATAATTATTCACACATGTCATTTATACTAAATAAAATTCCTTCTAAAAAACTTAACCCTTCGTTTGGATGGATCATTGATACATTTAAGGTTAATAGAAGATGTAAAAAAAAAGAGAAAAATTAAAATTTTCAAATTACTCTCTATATAATCACAATTATTTTCCTATAAATTGATAGAAAATGAGAAAAATTAATATATTAATTTCTTTTATTTAATTTAGGAGAGAAATTTAACAATCTCAAGATAATCAAACAATAAAAAGAAAATTAAAATAAATCAAATTTTTTCTTTCATTAAAATTAAAGTTATAAATTCAAATTTTCCATATATAAGAAAAAAGGATGAATGTGTGAATAGGGTACAAATAATTTTTTTTTAAAAAAATTACAAAAAAGCTTATAAGAAGTTAATACTTATATATTATGATTTGTTACAAATAAAATAGGTATGAGTTTTTTTTTCCTAATTTGAATGATTTACAAATAATAATGGGATCTATTTTCAGTGTATGTGCCAAAAAAGAGTCACATGAAGTTGATGTTGATCAACTGAAGTATCACATAATCAATTCAGACAACAAATTCTAACTAATAATTAATAACATAACTACAAGAGTAACACTATTTGTTTCAATTTATTCTAAAATATTATTATTTTATTGTAAATTAAATAATATAAATAAAAATTACTAAAGTATAAATATTTTAATATATATTAGCAGAAATTAATATAAAAAAAATATCTGAGACAAATTAACATTTTTCTAATTATAATAAAGTCACATTTTATTTTAAGGAGACAATACATAAAAGTATCTAATTATAAGGTTATAATTATAACAAACATTGAATTAAGTTTTTGTCTTATTTCATTAACAAAAGGGACCCATGTTAGGGATAGACCTTCCACCACATGCATATCTCTCTCTCTCTCTCTCTCACACACACACACACATATCTATCCAACGGCTAGCATTCACTTTTGGGTTTTGATCAACGGTCAAAATCTCAGTGGTCCATTTCCATTGGTGGGGATGGGATCTAAGACAGTCATCCCTCACACCAAAATCTAAAGAGGAAATGGCCTCAAATCAAAGTGCTATCTTAATGCTATAATTTTAAGATATTCTACTTTGTCCTTTTTCTTTTATATTCTCATTTTTCCGTTTTTCAATTAAGTAAATTATGAAGTTTTTTCTCTCTTAGATTAGGAAGAGGCATCAAATTAAATAATGTATTATTATTATTGTTATTATTATTATATAAAAATAAAGAAATTATATATATGATTCTATTTAGTATAAAATTAAAAGAGAAATACTAGTAATACTTTTTTTTCAATACTTTTTTAAATATTTACTCTATAATTGGTTCATATCATTTAATTTAATTTATAAATTAAAATTTTAATTTTTTAAAAACAATTATAGAATAAGTATCCAATAAAGTGTTGAAAAAAAAGATCTGCTAGCATTTTCAAAAGATTAAAACTTAATTTTTATTGATCATTATCATGACTCATACTCAATGAAAGTGTCATTTAGATAGATTAATTAAAGTAAGTTATAGAAAATAGAATTTCAAATTTATTGATTAATTAATCATTGAGTGAATGATTATATATATAAAAAGGAAGCAATTATAAAAAAAAAAAAAAACAATAACAACCATTAATAAAAAAAAAAATGTTGGTGATGGGGCAAAATCATAAGCCAAGATGAAGATAGTGAGGCCAAGTAGAAAAAGACGGAGAGAGGGAAAATGGGAGTGTGAGAAAGATATCGTAAAGAATGGGACAACCGCACATGCAATGGGGAATGCGTACAGTGCACATGAATACATTGATACATTGTGAATCTATTCTTTAGCCAATTTGAATGGTGGGCCCGACGTTCTTTTTCCATTCTCTTTCCTCAATTTAATTTCTTTAAAAAAATTGTATCATATATTTTTAATTATCTTTATATAATTTAAATATTTTTATATTAAATTTTTGAATTTTTATTTCTTCTTATTAAATATTTAATTATATATTATTAAATTAAATACACATTATATGGTACGCCGACTGATAATAAGATATAACTAATTTTACAAAAACATATCGGTCACCTATAGATTTTAACTGATTGAGTTTTTCATGGTTCTATAGTCTAGAACAATATTTTTTCTCTTTATATACTTGTTTTTTATATAAAAAATAAAAATTAGGGGACTTAATGATAATCTTTGTATGTAAAATTAAATTGTAAAGACCGGAGACACCGGAGTGATTGAAATTGTTCTTAAATATTTCAAAACAAATTTTGAATTTTTTAATTTAATTGATTGATTTTTTAATTTTTTATAAATTGTTTTTTTTAAATCTGCTTCTGAAAAAATATCTATTTACTTGCTTCTACTTAAAAACAGTTTTTAAAATTTATAAAAGTTAAAAATACAATAAAAAGTATTTTCCCAAACGTAATGCTAAATGGACTCTAAGTGGACTGTATTCATTTTTTTTCCATATGTTCTTCTTCTTTTCTTAAGTATTAAGAACATTTATTTATTTTTTAATAAAAGAATATTTCTTAGGGCATGTTTGAGATTAAATTTTGGAAAAACGCTTTTTTTAAAAAAATTTGTATTTTTAATTTTTTTTTAGTTTTGAAAACTGTTTTTTGTAAAAACAGATAAATAAATGTTTTTTTCTAAAAGAAGGTTTGGAAACAATAGTTTATCAAAAATTAAAAAAATCAGTCAATTAAATAAAAAAAATTCAAAATTTGTTTTTAGAACACTCAATAGTAATTTCAAACACCTCCTTAATGTTTTGTTCAAACAGACATTAGTGACAATGGTATATGTAAATCTTTATTTTGTGTTATTGTACGAATGTGAAATAGGAATTCTATTAGAACATTGAATTATTGCAAAGAATGACTAATAATGAGATAATGTAAGGATTATGCAACAACTAAGTAATTATAAAAAGTTTCATTATTTTTCAGGTTTATTATTTCAATTGTTCATCAGTCCATATTAAAGTGCTCATTGCATATAACATTTTTGATCATGGCATGTAATTTTATTGCTCATCGTATAAAATCTTATTGTATGCCGTATATGACATTATTGTTCATCATATATAACCTTATTACTCACATATGAAGTGTCTATCATAAAATTATCAGATGCTTGTCGTTATTAGGCTTATTTTGCTCATTGTTATTTATCTTTTTATTGTTTATCTCGTAAGTTCATTAGTCCATATTAATTGCTCATAACATATAACATTTTTCGATCATAGCATATAACTTTATTGCTCAATGCAAAAAACGTATTGCACGGCTTATATTATGTTATTACTCATCGTATAATAGTAGGATGTTCATCGTTATTAAGCTTATTTTGCTCCTCTTTATTAGAATTATTGTTCATCCCATAATCAATTGAGTTTTGAAGTTTTAGAAGCAGATGACTCATCTTTTAACAGTCTATTGCTCATCGTTATTAGTATTATTGTCATCACTGATTTCTATGAATTTTATGTTATATTAGCTAATTGTCCATTATTTGATACTCAATTGTTCAACGCTATTAAGGTTATTGTGCATTGCTTATTACTTTGAATGTCATTTTTTTTATAAATATAATAAAACAGTAAGTATAATCGTTTAATGAAACATTGTGTATAAATGTTTAAAGAAACAATATGTATAAACGTTCAAACCCCAAAACATGTGTTTCATTTCATCCTTTTACTACTTTACATGGCATCAACATCTTTGATACATTTGGTGACTTGCCGCAAAAATCCATCCAAATAAAGAATAATATGCTATCTCTATATATGTAAATATGGTGTATGTTGTATCAACTCCTTATATTTTTAATTATGCATGCTATTTCTTCCTAAAATGGAATTGACATTCTTTGAGCGTCATTTACTTTTTCTTTGTATTTTCCACTCTTTAGCTCTTTATATGGCTTGTCCTTGTACTCATCAATCTCTGATCCACTAATTGCCTGAAATTCATTTACCTCTACCACATCTATGATGCATGTTGTAGCAAGTGCCCCTTAGAATCCTGTGTTTCTCTTGCCATATATTCCTTTTGCTTTATAAGTTGTGGTATAGCTTATGCTAATTTAATTAGTCAATCTCGACTCCAACACGCTTGATCGATACAAAAAATATCTAGTCAATTTTCGATGATTGCGTAAAAGTGTACACATCACCTTGATTAACATCGTAAAACTTGACGAAATCTCCCCAACCTCTCCTAATCGCTCCATATCCATATCTATTATGTGTAATATTTAACCTAACTTGAAATGGTAATGCAAGCAACAAACACTTGAGAATGATAAATTGTTGGTGAAAATGTTCCAGCATCTTTGATTGTTCTACTGCTACGTACTACAAAAATGTAATAAATTTGAAATCATTCAATGGTAAGTATGAAAATTAAATAAAATAAGACAATTATTGTCCATATTATTAAATGAGCACATGTTGAATGATCTTGACCACTGAATAAATTATATGATAATTTAAATTTATTTTTGATTTCATACCACTTTTAACAGCTAGTTTGTTGTGGTACAAACAAATTGAAACGAAACTGAATTGAGTAACCTCTTGGGATATTTTTAACTGTGTAATCATAATGCACATAGATAGAAAGGTTCGTATAGATAATGCATATGTGTTTTCGATGGTCTATTATTAAGACTGTATCTCCAACCATAATCCGTTGATGTACAATATGATTAGGTTGAAGGATGGTCGTTGGCTATCTCTTGGAGTACTATATATGCATTCCAGTATTGTCCAGAAGAAGTACTCGAAATTATGTTTGATGAATGTAAGTGAATATATATCTGTAATTGATTGCATGTTATAAAATCCCATGAATTCTCTAGTTCCATATGAGAGATAGGTGCGACTGAGGGGGCTTGATATTAAACGAACCTCCAACATATCCTGGGTTGGAACGATGGTACTATATCATCGCTTCTCATTTGAGACAACACTATTGATGATTTTCTCAGGAAGTATCTAAAATAAGATACATATATAAACGTTATGTAAGGATTTTAAACATCACAATGAGAGAGAACAAGGAATGACAAGAAAATATGTAGAAGTAGTGTCATGCTAAAGGAATCAATTGTATTATAACCATAGACTTACAATTATCCTCTGTGATATACTTTCTATAATTTGGAATTCAAATTCCATGGTAGTGTTTGATTTCGAATGATTGTACAGTTCATTATTTTATAGAGTCAAGAAATTAAGATATTGAATCTAAGCATAAGTAATTTATAATTGCTAGTAATTCGAATTTAACGGTTATGGTTTCAATGAACATTAATAAATAAATAAAGAATAAATAAGAAGATTAATCGATTGAATTCCACTTAATTAAAAGAAATAAAAACTAGGGTTGAATGGTTGAATGATCAACTGATATTATTGAATTTAATCATTTTGCTTGTTTAGCATAAGTCAAACATTATGGGTTGAATGAACAAGAAATTCCAACGAATTATATTTTCAAAAGTTGCATCACTTCAGTTAAGTTTTGAATTATAACCCAATTCATTGTTTTAAATGCTGGTCTTTGGCTATATATATTTAGGGTAGTCTCCAGTTATGGGATGGTGTTGAATCTTCAACTTTTTCTTTCCTTTTTGATAATAAGATAAAATTATAGTTTAATATATCATTTTTTT
The DNA here is from genome assembly GCA_949630135.1 of Balakata baccata. Taxonomy (NCBI): domain Eukaryota; kingdom Viridiplantae; phylum Streptophyta; class Magnoliopsida; order Malpighiales; family Euphorbiaceae; genus Balakata; species Balakata baccata. The sequence goes on from CATIWF010113617.1 coordinate 70,616, forward strand.
ATCTGAAGGAATCTCATTAAAAAAATTTGCATAAATGGTTTTTTTTTTTTTTATAAAACCATTGAAAGAGGATGAAACATGTATGGTAAGTTTGGCCTTTTATATGTTTCTAATTCCATCAAATGTGTTCTAGTTTTATGGATTGATATAAATATGTTAAATATGTATTGATTAAAATTTCAGGAGTTTTCGATGTGTGCTATTAGGGGCTTAGGCTAACATTTCCCATGTAAAGTCAGATTTACTATTAGAGGACACTTCTCTAGTTTGGGATATAGAATTAGAGGTCGTTAAGCATAGAGAGAGATAAGGTTTTTATGGTGGATGGATTCTAAAGAATGAAGGCTTCTACAAAATCATAGCACATATATATATATATATATATATATATATATATATATATATATATATATATATTACTGGGAAGTCATGAGAAACCTTAGATATTATCATTTTTTATTTTCAACTATAATTAGATAGACTACGACGCTGCTCACATAGGACACATGATGAAAGATGGACATAAAGATGTAAAAAAAGAAAAAGAAAAAGAAAAAGAAAAATATGAACATGAAGATGATGTTGACGAAGATAGCGTTTTTGAAGAAATCAATAACTATGTTGATTTTTCACTAGATGAGTCCACATGAAGTAATCAAGGTGGGCAAAGTGGTTTATAAATCTTTTTGTATTTTTTATTTGTTTATATAAGCATTTTATTTGGAATTGATATTGTTAGTGGTTCATATACATTGGTTAGGGTATAACTAAATTTATGTTTTTGTGTCTCTAATTCTCTTTTTTTTTGTGTCTTTAATTTTACTGTAACCTGTTTTTTCTTAATTAATATAACATGGATAATTGTATTAATATCGCGTATGAACGATATGGTTTATATCTATATGGTAATGTTTTGAAGTTGTAGAGTAGAATTTATAAGGACTATAAACAACCTATGGAATAGTTATTCCTAATCCACAATTTGGTTCAACACATACTATTTCCCATTATTATATTTTGTTCATAAGTATTACTATTTAGAATAAGTTAATTTAAACGTAAATAAGGTTCTATGAGATGAACAATAACATTATTATTTAGTGAGCAATAAGGTTCTATTTAATGAGCAATAATGTTATATTGGATGAATAATAAGGTTCTATTGTATGAGCTTTAAGGTTCTATGTAATGACCAAATATGTTCGATGTGATGTGCTATAACATTATGATATTCATTGATCAATAGGGTTATATGAGATGAGCAATATCATTGTACGTGATGAGCAATGATGTCATGATTAAAAAGCAATAAGGTAATATAGGATGAGTAATAACATTTTATGAAATGAGCAATATGGTTAAAAGGTTATATACGACGAGCAGCAATAAATTAAATGTGATATTTAATATTATCCAGATTAATATTGTAAATCAATGAAATACACATATACTATGCATGACTCTGTCCACCCACTGACATTTATTATTCAACTTGTATTGAATTACAAGTTTTAGGGCTCGATATTGGAATATTACCGATTAATTAATGGTCACACCTGTCCTGCCATATGTATTAAATCATGAAAACAATTATTAATCTTCTTTCCTACGAAATCCAATATTAAACGCTCCATTTAAAACCTCACCTACTGGAGCATATCTAAGTATGACATCATTTTTTTTTCTTTGGCTTCTTTATTATATAAAGGTTTGTAATCTTTCATTATATGTAATGCAATGAGTGTAAATTTTTCGTTACATAATTCCTCTCTTCTAATTCCAATCTCTTTTTTTGTTATATATGAGTGTGTGAAAACTATCTTTTGAGCTAACCATCATCTAACACTTTCCTTTCCAAAATTATAGCATTATCATCTTCCATTCATTCCTTTAGTCAAACTAATGACACTATACTATGGCAAAACATGACAACAATTAAGAGAGTCAATAAGCTGTAGAAGCTCCACTTAGTGCATAATGAAGATCCATTTTACATATGATGAATACAAACGAAGCTTTACTAGAGACTGTCAATTAAGGCCTAACTTTGACTATAATGAAGTGCTTACTGAATTTTCACTAAGCAATGTCCCTTCGCCACAAGAACTCTAGTACTGGGCATTTATCCGTAAATTAGCCACCTACTATGCTCTAGGAAGGGCTTGTCAAGGTTGGTCTATAATCAAAGTTAGGCCCTCACTACTAGAGTTCTTGTGGTGAAAGGAGATCGCCTGATGAAAATCAGTAAGCACTTCATTATAATAAAAGTTAGGCCCCCACTAGTTAGTCTTGAGCAAAATGTCATATGTAAAATGGATTTTCATTAAGCAGTATGTTTTGATAGGTGCTTCATTTGTGTTAGTCTCATTTATAAAGGCTGTTCAAAGTAATATCTGCAAGGTTTTTTATTATTTTTTTTTGTTCGAAAGAAAGATTGTATTATGTTATACATATAGGATTTAAACATGTTGTAATTAAAATGTTGACATGTCTTGAAAATTAATACTGATGCTTCTATTCACCCTATAACAGGTATGACAACAGGAGGGGGTTTAATCTAGGATTACATTGAAATATGTCCAATCCACGTAGCATATTTGCTTTAACGTTATGATTCAATAAGCAATAAGGTTGTATGGGATGAGTAATAACGCTCTATTTGATGAGCTATAACATTATGATTCAGTGAGCAGCAAGATTATATGAGATAAGCAATAATGCTTTATGTGATGAGCTACAACGTTATGATTCAGTGAGCAATAAGGTTGTATGAGTTGAACAATAACACTATATGTGATGAGCTATAACGTTATGATTCAGTGAGCACTAAGGTTTTATGAGATGACCAATAAGGTTATATATGACATACGAAGAGTAGAAATAAGTTAAACGTAATATTTGATTTGAAAATTTGATTAAATGCATAACAATTGAAAAATTAAAATTTAATTAATAACTATAAATTCAACATAGTATTGACATAAACAATAATTAATTTATAGTTAAGTTGCCACGTCTTATAAATATACAAAATAAACAATATTGACATGAAATATTATTTTTTAAAGTAAATGATTTAGAATGTAGTGGGCATTTCATTTATTTATTGAACCATGCGATACTCAATTGTCATTTTAATTAAAAAAAATGTCAATTACAATTAATTGTTAAAAATACTATGATAATAATGTTTACATGGATGACGACTAACCTAATGCATACATTATGTTTAATATCAACTACTACACCCACTAGTATCATTCAGTTGCATAAAATTATAAGTGTACAGACAGATTAATGTTATACACATATACGCATATTTCATTGTTTTACAATGTTATCTAGGGAACATTAAGGGTAATATATGCATTTGAACGATACAAGTAATTTATGTATAGTTTATTTCTTTGTATTCCCTTATTAAATGCAAGTCTAGAATTATCTTTAAAATAATATATATAATAAATAGGTTTCTAATCATTCATTTTACGCAATGCAATGAGAGGAGAGTAAAATAATTAGATAATGCTTCTCTTCCTCTAATTCCTGTCTATTATTTATTTGTGTGAATGTGTGGACCAACATCTTCTTTAGTTAGTACAAGCTCCTCTTATCTCCACGATTAAAATCATCTTCTTTGTAGAGACAACAGGAGTTTGTACTGACTGAGGAAGATGTTTATATAATGGATCTTCCTTATAGAGAAAGTTGAGTTGCTACAGATTGTGAACCCATATAGCAAACAAATTGTATATTGCTATTGAGAATCGTGGAGGAAGAAAATGGTATGGAAAGATCAACATAATATAATACGAGTGTTTTAACCTAAGAGATGAATGAGGTGAATTGTTATATAGTTATGATTGTAAGCAATAAGGTTCTATATAATGACCAATTACATTCTACGTGACATGCTATAATGTCATAATTCAGTGATCAATAAGTTTCTATGAGATACACAATATCATTGAACATGATAAACAATAACGTCATGATTCAATAAGCAATAAGGTTATATAGGATTAGCAAAAATGTTCAATGAAATAAACAATAACGCTTTATGTGAGGAGCAATTACGCTCTATATTGTAACTAAAGAAAGTTCTATCGTCTTGAATATTAATACTGATGTTTCCATTCACCTTATAAAAGGTATGGCAACATGAGGTAGTTTAATTCGAGATTACATTGGGAGATGAAAGATTGGCTTCATGACGGGCTTTGGAGTTTGTCCAATCCATGTCTCAGTTCATTGCTTTTAACTTGAAATTGCTTTTTAGAGATTCTTGAGAGCGATAATGAAATGGTAGTCAAAATGATCCAATGACACTATGCTTTTGATGTGCTTTCTAGGCCTATTACCCAATAGATTAAAGAAATGATAATCATTATTCATGAAAATGTTATAGAGCTGAACGCACATTTTAGTTATAGCTTATTTATTCTAGCTTAGCATGATGTCATCTCTGTAGTTAGTAGATGAGTTTTGCATTCTGGTAGGGAAATTAGCTTTGTATATAAACATGTGTAGGTCACTTTTATTCAAATCAAATATATATATATATATATATATACACACACACGCACGGAATATGAGTATAATCCTTCAATAAAGCTAACATATTAGTATAGCAATTAAGTTTTTTTTAAGGTTTGTAAACCCTAGCTTAACTCTTAAAAAAATACATAGACATTATAATAGATATCAAATTACACAATATTTATATCCATTTCTTATAATCAGTATCAAAACACATCCAAAGTCTTTTACAAAATTTGAGTCAATCTTGACATTATGATAGGTGATCGAAATGAAAAATATCATTAAGTGAAAATGCACACATCACCTTCTTGAATATTGTAAAGAAGGCAACGTAAGTGGTGCATGCTTGAGAATAATATACTTGTGCCATAAATGTTATAGCCTCTTTGATGGTGCTACTAGTATGTATTACAAAAACAAATTAAACTAAGTAGAAACCACTCAATTGTAAACATGAAAGCAAAACAAAATCACACAATTATAATCTATGTAACTAAATGAGAAGTATGAAGAAAATAGAAGACAATTTAAATTTATTTTCAATTTTATACCACTTTTAACCGCCACTATGTTGTGGTGCAAACAAATTCAAATGAAAGTTCTGGTTGGAGTAACCATATACAGAGATCTAAAACAACTGAAATGCAATTACGTTATACAAAACTTTATCATAATTAAAAATCTAAATAAAAAATAATATGCTATTGAGTGGTTCAAATTGTAAGTAATAAAGTATAATACATGGCAGTCTTATGGGGTAGTGTATTTTCGTTCCAGTATCGTCCACAATAATTATTAATTCTTGAGGATAAATTTAAGAAAATATACATTTGATATCGAGTTGAATGCAATAAAACTCTATGAATTCTCTAGGTTCATATGAGAGATAAGGGGATAGAGGCCTAAAAATGAAATGAAACAGCCATATATCCCCAATTAGAATGACGATACTATACAATGGATTATTATTTACAAATGCAATATCAATGAATTCCTGAGGTAGTACCTGAATTAAGACTGACAAATAAACGGAGGCCCAAGGTTCTATTCTTTTCTTATCATATGGAGTTCCAAAGGTGGGAAAAAGTTGAGATAGATTATTTATTTATTCCCTCCTCAAGAATCTTCTCATATTAATATCAAATTTAAACCTCCATCTTTCTCTCTCCCAAAGCCCAAAAATTTTAATTCCCAAAAATTAATTTTTCTCTCCATCTTCTTCAACCTCTTCACTTTCTCCACAAAACCCATTTCCTCAAACCACCATTTTTAAACCTTCCATCCAAGAAAACTCAAGAAATCAAACAAACTTATTTCCTCATTCTAGTATTTTTGGCCTTAAACCCAAATCCTTCTCGTTTCCTTTAACTTCTTCATCTTCCTCACAAAATCCACAAAACCCATTTTCTCTTCTGAGAACTTTCTGCAAAAGCTCACATTTTCTCCTTTTTCTTCTTCTTCCCCTCAAATTTCTAACCAAAAAGAAAACCACAAAAATTCCACCAACACCCAAATTGCACGGTATAATCTCTAAAAATGCAACGATCAGCCTCTCCCTAACTGCTGACGCCATCTACGTTGTTGCCTAGCTGTAGTACCTCTTGCATTGTTTTATCTTTTGCCATCACATCACCACCTCAAAACCTTGCTGCCATTCAAAAGACACCTAGGCCAAACAAGATCTAAAGATGACAAACCCATTTTTCGTTGATATGTAATTTTCTCTTTTCTTTGATTCTTTTGGGATTTTATGGCTCTAAGGACTAAAATGGTGTTAAGAAATTGTTGGGTAAATTTTGAAATGGAGTTTTTGGTATCTTTTTGTAGTTCTATCTTCTGCCTTAGTGATATAACTCCCTGGTGGAAAATTCTTCCCTCAAGTGTATAAAAGAAAACCCAAAGGTAAATTCTTGAAACTCAACACTTCTGAGTTTGTGGTATGATAGGTTAGTAAAAAAAACCCTAAGACTCATTTGTGTTGAATCTTTGGCCTGAAAAACTTGTTTTAGATTAGGGAGTATAGTGACTTCAATAAACTTTACTGATGTCTACTTAGTCTCTGAGTTGGAATGAATATGTCATAGCCTAACATTTGCAAATTTCAGCTTTGTTGGGTAGTGAATGATGAAAAAGAATATTTTTATATTGAATCCCAGTGGAGAATTCGGCCTATGGCTTATTTAAAATCTACTGGGCTTTTTCTTTTAACTGATGAGTGCTTAAGAATTAACAAATTTGCACAAAAAAGGTTGAATCAAATACCTGAAATTTTGGAATTTTTGCAGAGACTCTTTCTTCCTGTACAAAGACATAGATGACATTTTCGTCCTTTAGGTAATGCTGATGATGAGCTTTATTTGACCTGAAGCTAGTTTTCTCCCTTTGAGTATGCTTGTGAAGCTTACTATGGCTCAAAGAGTAAACTGTGATGTTATATGCTTGTGTTTGATGTGATGATCTAATTGACTAAGAAAACCGAACACTTATACACAAAGCATCACAACCATACATTTTGCATTAATGATAAGGTGGCAATTGAGCCAACCTCTTGATATTGATTAATAATGATGGATTTACTTAACACATTCACAGATGCACCACAGCCATGCATTTGCATTGATGAAAAAGTGGCAATTAAGCCAACCTCTAATGATATTTGACTGATGATGATGGATTCATTAAACATATTCATAGATACACCACAGCCATGCATTTTGCATTGATGATAAGGTGGCACTTGAGCCAACCTCTTGATATTGATTGATAATGATGGATTCACTAAACAAATTCACAGAAGCACCATAACCATGCATTTGCATTGATAGTGATCAAGGTGGCATTAGGCCAACCTCTAGGTATGTTGTGTGCTAGATCTTCATAGGACATTTATGAATTAGAACAAAAAAGGAGTGGCCTTAAGGCCTACTTTTATTCATTGAACTTTTAGGTACTAGTCAACTAGGTTATTTATGATAATATAGTAGCCCTTAGGCCTACTAATACAACTTATACAACTCAACCTATCTTTCCTGATCTAGAGAGTCACTAGGAAAGCTGTTTGAGTTGGCCCATTCTCTATTTCCTTAATTGTTGTTAAGTCCATCATCTCCCACATAGTTGGACAATATCTCGTTAAGTACTTGTCGTTGATATATCTTTTGTAAGGCTCTCCTTATAGATTGGATAGCCGTAGGCATTCCCAGGAAGTACTTGATGAACTTTGAATGGCCTTTCCTAATTAGGAGACCATTTGCCAAACTCTCTGTTCTTGGTGCCAATAGGTAAAATCACCTTTCACACCAATTATCCAACTTTAAATTTCTTCCTTTTGACTTCCCTGTTGTAAGCTCTAGCAATCCTCTTCTTTTGCACTTGCATGTTGTTGTATGCTTATTGTCTTCCTTTATCAGTAAGCTCTAATTCCATCATCATGCCAATGGTGTAGTCACCTGGCATCAAATCATTCTCTCTAGCTACCCTAAAAAATGAGATAGCCACCTCTATAGGAATCACTGCATCATGAGCATAGGCTAGTGAAAATGGACTTACCCCTTTTGAACTGCTCTTAGAAGTTCTGTATGCCTATAAAGTGTCAGATAGAATCTGGTGCCAGTCTCTAGATATTCCTCTAGCATCTTCTCTTAATTTCCACGAAGCACTTTATTAGAAGTATGTCTGTCCATTTGCTTAAGCATAGAATGGCGTTGAATTGATAAGTTTGATGCCATAATCCTCTGCAAAGTCTTTCATCTCCTCACTTGTGAACATAGTCCCTTGGTTAGTAGTAATTGTCTGAGGAATGCTAACTTATGAATGATATGCTCTTTTATCAACTGAATGACATCCTTCTGTTCTATTTTCTTTAGTGGAACCACCACCCATTTAGTAAAGTAGCAAGTAGCCACTAGGAGGAAACTGTGGCTTTAAATATGTTGGTTGTATTTTACCTATCAAATCTATAGCCCACCCTTGAAATGGCCATGGTTTCACAACTAAATGTAATTTTTTTGTTGGAATCCTCTGGATGTTTCCATACTTTTGACACTGCTGGCAACCCTTAGAGTAAGTAATGCAATCTTTTAGGATGGTCGGCTTGTAATAACCTATCTCCTAATCAACCACCTCATCTTAATTCCCGCTTAGTGAGGCCCACAGACTCCTTCATGTACATGTTTCATAACTTCCATGGCATTAGGGAATGATAAGCATCTTAGCAATAAACCATCAACTCCCTTCCTGTACAAGTCATTCCCCACTAGAACAAAGTTTTGTGCCTGCACTTTAGTTCTATAAGGAACATTTTTCCGAGGATTCCCTAAGTACTTTCTTATTTCTATTCTCTAGTCACCAGCAATATTGATGTCAATATTAAACACCTCTAGGTTAATTCCTCTTTCAGCTATGGAAGGATGAGATCTTTTCTCTATGACAATGAACTTGTGTTTCAATTCTTCTCCCATTTTTATGCCTGATACTATCTGAGCCAATTCATCAGCTTCCTAGTTCAAGTCCCTAAGCATATGTTCAAATTCAATGGTATGAAAAGAATCAACTAATTGAATAGCAATAGCAAAATAAGGCATTAACATGATACTGTTGCATTTATACTCCCCTGTTTTCTACTTGAGGATCAATTGAGAATCACCAATCACCTTCACATTTTTTGCCTCGAGCTCTAACAAAATCTCCAGCCCAATGATTAAGGCCTTATATTTTACCTGATTGTTTGTGCATTTAAAGGCTAAGTTGAAAGATAGAGTGGTCTTAGCTCTAATAGGAGATGTGATTACTATTCCTACCCCAATTGACACATCTGTACTAGAACCGTCAAATCTTAACACCCAGTACTGGGTTTTCATTGCAAAGATCTCTAATGATGCTTCTTTTCCTATTCAAACTTCTAGAGATGGATAATCTGCTATAAAGTCTGCTAGAGCCTGCCCTTTCACAGATTTTTAAGGAAAATATATTAGTGAAAATTCAGATAAGGCTAGGAACCACTTACCAATCCTTCCAGTGATTAATGTCTTGTTTAGCATGTATGACATTAAGTCAGTCTGTGAGACATATACATCCTTTATTTAATAAGGTAGTGTCTCAACTTGGTGCAAGCAAAATACAAGGCTAAACATAGCTTTTTAATTGGAGAGTACATGATCTCTGGTAAATTTAGTACTATGCTCAAATAGTAAATAGCATGCTCCTGTCCCTTGTTGTTTTGAGTCAACAAATATCCTATAGACTCATTAGCAGCTGGCAGGTATAACTTAAGTAGATGGCCAAGTATGGGTGGCATGAGAATTGGAGGACTAGAGAGATACTCTTTTATTCTGTCAAAGGCAGCCTAGTGTCTGCCTTCCCATTTAAATTATTCCTCACTCTTTAGTTTAATCAAATCTGAAAACTCTTTAGTTTTTCCTGCCAAAATAGAGATAAACCTTCTTAAGTAATTTACCTAGCATAAGAACCTTTGAAGCTCTTTCTTGTTCTATGGTGGCTTAGCTGCCATGATTGCCTTTGACTTGTTCTAGTCAATCTCAACTCCCCTTTGGTGTACAAGAAATCCCAAAAAATTTCCTGCCCGTACTCCAAATGCACACTTTAGATGATTAAACGATGCTGCCTCATTCTCTAGAAGCTCTTCCTTAAATTTTAGCATGTTCATTAGGCCCACCTTGACCTCACCACTATATCATCAATGTAAATCTCTATAAGTAGTCCCAACATGTGATGGAAAATATCGTTCATGACCCTTTAGTATGTGGCACTAGCATTCTTTAGGCCAAAAGGTATGACCAGCTATTCAAAAGTTCCAATAGAACCCAGACATCTGAAAACAGTCTTAGAAATATCTTCTTTAGCTATCAAAATTTGATTATATATAGAGAAGTCATCCATAAACGATAACCACTCATTCCTTGCCATAGAGTCAATTAGCATGTCCGCAAAGGGCATCATGTATATGTCCTTAGGAGTAGTAACACTCAAGTCCATAAAATCCATACAAATACGCAATTTTCCATTCTTTTTAACAATAGGGACTATATTAGCAAGTCATTATACATACCTTATTGATCTGATGAATTTAGCCTTCAATAGCTTTTCAATTTCTTCCTGTACCTTTAATTCCACCTTTTTACACATTCTCCTTGTAGGCTGCTAGTAAGGGCAAAATTCTGGCTTTATGGGAAGCCTATGCTTAATAAGGTTTGTACTAAGTCCTGGCATCTCCCCATAGCTCCAAGCAAAGCAATCTATATATTCTTGCAAAATTCTAATAATCTCCTTTTTTAACCCTAGAGACAACAAATAACTTATGTAAGTGATTCTCAGTTCTTGCTCTGTGCCAAGATTTACTTCTTCCAGTGGGTCATGGACTTATAGTCCATTATCCTCAAATTTTGGTGGAGCTGGTTCAAGTTCATGAATATGAATCTCCTTTTGTTCCTCATCTGGCTCCTCTTCAAAGATTACCTTAGCTCTATCAACCTCATATAACTCATTATCATTTATTTTGTCCACTAGTTGCTGCACTTGCATTTTAAACACAGTGGCTATAGCTACCACCAACTCTTCTGAATTGTACTCAATCATTGATCTCCTTAATGATTGGTTCTCTAATCGGCCTAAAAGGCACAATGGTGGTTTCTGAGAATCTATTAGTCTTGACTCCTTCCATGTATATAGTTCTTGGTGAGCCATTGTTCTTCTTACCCTTAAACTTGATTGGGCCACACTAGTCATCATAATACACAGCTTCAATGGAGTCTGCCCATACAATCTCCACTTCATCTCTTATCCAAAACATAAAAAATTGGTGAAGAGAAGATGGCACACACCAATTGGTATGAATCCAATCTCTCCCTAACTAGACATTATAATTAGTAGAACAGTCTACTATAAAGAAAGTAGAAAGAGATGTCTTACTACCAATAATAATATCTATAGGCAATACACCAAGTGTTTTAGTTACCTCACCAGTGAAAGCTAAAACTTCCACTTTAGTATCAATAAGATCACGTACAATCCTACCTAGTGCCCTGAGCATCCTTAGTGGCATCACGTTAATAGCTAACCCGTTATCCACTAATACTCTAGAGACTAGCCTACCATTGAGATGGGCTCTCACATACAATAGCTTGATATGTTTGGTCATTTCCACATAGGGCTTCTCTAGGATCACCTTTTGAGGATTGCCACTATGAGTAGTCTGGATAGTGACCTTTGTATCTCTTCCATTTTCCCTTGGTGAGCTATGGCTCCCTGCTTATTTCTAATGCTCTTCTCTTATTTTGATTTAAACATATCTTGAAGACTTAGTGAAGTAACATTACAATGAAGGGCTATAGGAACATTACCTACTGATATGGTTTTCAACTCAACTTCTGCCTCATCTAAGCTCCCTATTAATTCTGTATCTTTTGTGGACCTCTTCTAAACTTAGTTTTTTCAACCTCTACCTTTGGCATTTCTACCTCTTCCTTAAGCTTTCTCTCAGTAGGGTCCTTATGTTCTAGCTCAATAGTGGCATTCTTCTCCCTTTTCTTGGTTGCTCTCTGTCTCTGTAGCCTTCTCTTTTGAGTTCTTAGTAGTGCTTTAGGAAAATTTATGTGTTGCACTCTATGCCATTGTTGACCCACTGGTACTTTGTTAACCAAAGGGTGATTGCTCTCTATTTTGATCTTGACAATCAAATTAATTATCACTAAAATTCTTGTTAAGTGTTGTTTTGGTAATGTTCAAAGTTTTAGCACATTTGGTTAAGGTTTCCTCATTGAACAAACCAAGAATTTCATGGAGACATGTAACTCTCGATCGGGACAAGGAACTCCCGACCGGGACATAAGTCTAGATCGAGAAGTGGCATGTCTAGACCGGAAAAGCATTGCCTTAAAATATCTCAAAGTTCTAGTAGACAAAGCAGACCGGAAAAAGCTATGTCCCGACCTGGACCATCGGTTTCCAGACTGGGACAACAATGTCCCAACTGGGGCTGTAGAGCAGACCAAGCAAACCAAGTGTCCAGACCGGGAAACTCTACAGAGTGATGACCTAAAAGTTCTAGTAGAATGTCCCGACCGGGACACTCATGTTCCCGATCGGGAAAGGTTGGGTCTGAGCAGGACATTCAAAAAGACATAACCGTTGAAGAGGAGACACCACCATAATGTGCCACATCATCAAAAAGTCAAAACATACTTAGTCAAAACAGACTCAGGTCCCGACCGGAAAGGGTAGTCCTAACCGGGAAGCATTCAACGCCTAGAAGACCCAAGTTCCTAGCAGTGGCATCATCGGGTAAGTCCCGACCAGGACACCTGGAGTCCCGACCGGGACACTTGAACAAAAACTAGCCGTTGGAGATTTTAGCCAACCAAAAGCTGCCACGTATGAAAATTGGGCATTTCCCGACCGGGACAGCATGGTTCCCAACCGGGACACCTCTCTCTACAGACTGCATTTAATGCACTTATAAAAGAACGTTAGAGAGAGTTATGGCACCATTTGTAATGGCTAATTGGTAGGTAATCAGTATATATACCTTACCAAAAGGCCATTTAAGAAGAACCAACAACTTAACAAGTGTCAAAGCTATTGCAATTTATTTTCTCAAATCCTTTCATTAATTGCATTTGTATAAAGGTTCAAGTGTTAATCTGAAAACACTTGGGGTTGTCTTGTAATTGGGAAGTGTGAGCCAAATTACAAGAAATTGGTTGTTGTGTGAGCCATAAAACATAAGGAAAATTTGGGTTGAGTGTTAGCCTTCTAAAATACCTAGTTGGGAGTGAGCTAGTTAAAACTTCAAAGATTGTAATCTAAGTGATTAGATTAATTAATATCCAATCTAAGTTGGGGAGAGGAGTAGGGTTAGTTAGCACCCGAACCTCTATAAAATTCTTGTCTCAATCCTCCCTTCTCTCTCTTTTATTATCTTGTTGTGAAAATTTTTAATTTCCCACCAATTCATCCCCCCCTTCTTAGTGATTGTTTGGGCAACAATTGGTACTAGAGCAAGGTCTAGAAGTCAATCTTAATCAGCTCTAGCAAAAGATCAATAATGGTATAAGAAGGATTTCAAGGCCTCAAGCCTTATTTTGATGGGTCCAACTATGCCCATTGGAAGTTTAGAATGGAGGCATACTTGGATAGTGAAGGCATTAATGTGTGGGATAGTGTTCGCAAAGAGTGGACACCACTAATAAGGAAGAATGCTGAAGGAGAGGATGAACCTCTCCCAAGAGATGAGTGGATTGAACCACATAGAAGAGCAAATGGCAAAAACAAGAAGGCCATGGCCATCCTAGCAAGCTCTCTATCTTTTGAAGAATGTGGAAGAGTTCAACATTGTCCAACATCCTACAATATGTGGAGGACCTTGGAGAACTATTATGAAGGAACAAAGCAAGTTCGTTCTAGGAAAATTCAACTCCTAATGAACGAATATGTACTCTTCAAGATGAAGCCAAATGAGACCATCACGGATATGACCAACTGCCTACTCCTCATTATCAACAAAATGAAGAAATATGGGAGACACACAAGCCTTGAAGATGTAAATAACAAAATCCTGAGGAGTTTTCCAATGAAAGACTATGGATCAAGAGTGGCAGGCATAAAAGAAGCCAATAAGGATTTGAACACCATTCCTATCGATGTGCTCATTGGTAAGCTTCTAACACATGAGATGGGTCTCATGAGGGAAAAAGAGCTTGAGGAGAAAGAGAGAGGAAGAAGCCTCTTGCTCTCAAAGCAAGCACCACCTCCTCAAAGGCTCAAGAATTGGACCTCATTAGTGATGATGGGGTGAGTGAAGAAGAGGATGAGGAGATAGCCTTGCTATCAAGAAGAGTCAAAAGAATGATAGTCAACAAATATGGGACTATCAAAAACTACAAGCAAAGAGCTTCAAAGTTCAAAGGCTCCTCATCCAACTTCCATAAAAACAAAGAGGAGATGAAGTGCTATGAATGTGGAAAGAAAGGC
>CATIWF010113663.1:0-65378 GCA_949630135.1 Balakata baccata
ATCTTGAGACCTGACATGAACTTCCAAAACCGGAAGCATTTTTTATCGTTGTGTAGGAATTATTTTTGGGATGAACCGTACTTGTTCAAATATTGTTCAGACCAAATCATCAGGAGATGCATTCCTAAGGAGGAGCAACAAAGTATACTCACCTTTTGCCATGAGTTGCAATGTGGAGAGTATTTCGGTGGTAAGAAAATAGCCTATAAAGTGCTTTAAGCATGTTTCTTTTAGCCTTCCCTCTTTAAAGATGCTCATAACTTTTTTATAAAATGTGATAAATGTCAATGAAATGGGACTATAGGAAAGAAAAATGAAATGTCTCAAAATTATAATTTAGTTGTGGAATTATTTGATGTTTGGGCATTGATTTCATAGGTTCCCTTCCTATTTCAAATAGTTTCGAATATATATTTGTTGCAGTTGATTATGTGTCAAAATGGGTTGAGGCTATACCAACCTGCACTAATGCTGCCGCCGCTGCAAATGCCAAGAACCCAAGAGTTGGACCCACCACCTTGCACCGTGTTACGTCCCATATCGGATGGACCTAGGGGATGTCCTGGGCATATAAGCGGGTACGCTGCACACCCCTTTGAGCGCGCTTTTGGGGGGAAAGAGTAATAGGCCCGTGACAAGTGATATCAGAGCCTGCCTCGGGTTTGCCCAGAGGTGGGCCCTCCGATGGGCCACCCGTGACGAGGGCGTCATGGATTGGCCGTGGGAGCTGTTACGTCCCACATCGAATGGACTTGGGGGATGTCCTGGGCATATAAGGGGGTGCGCTGCACACCCCTTTGAGCGCGCATTTGGGGGGAAAGAGTAATGACCCCGTGACAAGTGGTATCAGAGCCTGATTCGGGTTTGCCCAGAGGTGGGCCCTCCGGTGGGCCACCCGTGACGAGGGCGTCACGGATTGGCTGTGGGAGCTGTTACGTCCCACATCAGATGGACCTAGGGGATGTCCTAGGCATATAAGCGGGTGCGCTGCACACCCCTTTGAGCGCGCTTTTGGGGGAAAGAGTAATGACCCCGTGACAACCGGCATGGATTGCTGGTAGTGCCGCATTGCACGCCTATTGGAATTCCAGCCATACTGAAATTATCAAATTACAGAAATCGGATGGATTGAAGTAATTGAGAGGAAAATGAAGAGAACAGCTTGAACGGTGAAATTCAAGAAATTAACTAGAGCCCACATCGGTGCAATTTGGTCCTTCGTATAATGAAGGGAAAGTTCAATCGGCCGATTACTGTGGTCGGTTTTCGTAATAGCAAGTAGCACGTGTTATGACCTGGGTAGACTTATTGTACACGTGCCGTCTTATTCTGGTAGAGAAGTACAGTTGTCGTCTTTTTTTTTTTATTCAATTTTTAAAATTTTTTTTATTTCTACTTGGCAGAATGAATTGTCTTCTTGGACTCAAGCCCAATTCAAACTTTGGGCCCATTTCAATCTCAATGGGCCTTATATTTCATTCATGCTTGCTTTTACGTTTGCTTCTTCGCTTTTGTCTCCTCTGTTCTCTCTTCCTTCTCTTCACTGCCTTCTTGCTTAAGCCAAACCTTGCAGCTACAACCCAAATGAAGTTGTCTTCTTCCTCTGGTTCCTTAAGAGTTAAGACCCATAACTCCACTTGATTGATGTTCAAATTGTCGTTGCTGTAACTTTCTTTGCTTTGGCCACAATTTCTTACTGCGGCAGATAGTATCCACTGTTTGTTTTGCTGCAAAATAACAAGAATATCAAAGAAGCTTCGACTGATTTTTCCCCAAACGGTGACTAAGGTTGTCTCCCTTTACCCTGCGTCTGGGTTAGGCGTCCCTATTTCGTTATTGGGAAATGCATTTTACGTGTTCGATAAAATGCCCCGCAGGAAAGCTCTTTTGTGTTTTTTTTCTTTGTGTGGTATATGATTCTGTTGGTTAAAATGTTAGAAGCAAGTGCGTGATTTATCTCGGTTATTTTTTATTTATTTATTTCAAGGAGCATTTCCTATTTTATTCTAGTTACTAGATTCTCTTGAGCTCAACAGATGGTGAGGATTTTGCTATTAAGTCGCGTATCGCTTTTTATTGTGCATTTTCTAATTGCTAGAGGCTGCGGGGTCTTCTCATGGTTGATTATAATGATAGTGAATTTGCTAACATGTGCAGGTCGCAGGATAATTAGAAAGTGGATTGGTTGTATTTTGTTGTCGAATGGAAGATAAGTCATTTTTTGATAAAATGATAAACCATCTACGTGCCTCATGCAAGTAAGTGCCATTTTTTGTGTCTTTACATTGTTGCCTGTCAACGTAGGCCTTTCATGCTGTTATTCATACTAACATTTCCTTTTCTTGTTCTCTAATAATGATTTTTGTGCTAAATCATGATTTCATTTGGCCTTGACTGTAAAAATTTGAAAACTTCTCTATGTTTTGTCTTTCATATGTTCATTAACTCATTCATGAAAATGTTAGCTTATTTCTTTTACATGTCACAAGATGGACGAGTTTTAGAATATTAATGTATTTCACTAGAAACATAAACAATAGATCTGTTCTGATATTGCCGAACTGACTTGAATTTTGAAATTCATGCCAAAGCTGGAGTGACAGTGGAATATTGCTACTCTGAATATATAGTAATTAAAAGATTACTACATATTAGAATTTGCTCAAGTTCATCACAATGGGATCTCATATTTGTTATTTCCTGGTCTGGCTCTCAAATTAAAGGTATTATACTGGTTATCCTAAGGATCTTGGGCCTTCACGGGTTATTCATTTTACATCAGAGCGTGAGTTTGTGCAACTTCTTCATGAAGGCCGCCCTGTAGCTGTTGCTTTTACTATCAGGTGACATGAATTGAACTTTCCCCTAATGCAGTACACAAATCATTAAGGTAATTTATCTAACAATTCATTCTGGGTAATGCAGAGGTAATTACACCAAACATCTTGACCAAGTACTTGAGGAAGCTGCTGCTGAATTCTATCCACATGTAAAGTTTGTGAGAGTAAGTTGATTTAGTAAATGAATTATTCTTTATGATAATACCAAAAAGGGTTTTAACTCCAACATGAGACATTATTTATTTATTTATTTTTGACAATGAGTATTATACATTTTGCATTTGATGGCACCTCAGCCTCAAATAATTTCATCTTTAGTGAACCTCAAATGCATATTAACTTTAGATACTCTTACTGATGTTAAAATCATGTTTGTAGTTGAGGCATCTTTTCCAGAAACATTTGCAGGGCTTACACCCCTTAACCAACTTCTTCTTTATTCATTTTATTTTTCTTATATAATAGTTCTTAAAACATTTTCTTGTCAATGTGCTTCTGTGTCCTTATTTCGTTTATCAATATTTTTCCTTGTTTCTTTTCTCTAGGTTGAATGTCCAAAGTATCCTGGATTCTGCATAACACGGCAGAGGAAGGAATATCCATTCATTGAAATATTCCACAGTCCAGAACAAGTATGATAATCTTCGTCAGCACTTTTCTTTTAATTTTTTTTTCATATCTTGATGTGATTGTACCATATATACTTCTCCAGTATCAAACAGTTAGTGTAGATTAAAGCTGTTTTCATGTTATTGATACTGGTGCATAAATTTCATTCTGTATACTAAATCATGAACTTATAGGAATTAACCTTTTCCTCAGGTTTACAAAATTTGGGCCCAATGTTTTCTCTTTCGTTTTATGAAATAATAGTAGATTATGATTTCTAGTGTTGGCTAGGTGTTTTATCACCCAGTAGTTCTCATCATTGTTGTAATGGAGAACTTTGACTGTATATGGTTGGTGGTAGACTTGTATCTTGCAGTTTTTGATATATTAGCAATGGAATAAGGTATTAAAAGCAGTTGAGCAAGAGTCAATTTATTGATTCTCCTTTTGATTTCTTTTTTATTCTTTCAGTGATCAGATACAAGAAAAGGGAATCAGTTAGTATATAATTGCTCTCTGTAACAATAGGCATGTCTTAGTAATGAAATTTTGAGAACATGATTGCCAAGAAGGTGATAAATTCTATGGTCCTGTGAAGGTTGATGGCTGTAGGGATGGTATGGATGTGGTGGCAGGGGTACAATATTTAGGGTGTGGGCAGTGGTTAATGTTCTATTATAGGATATGATAAGTGGTACTGTTGATGCTAGAGAGTTTCTGAATTGTTGCTCTACCATGTGGTGCCCTTCAGAGAGTCAAATATATTAAGAAACTGATCTCAGTGATTCCTTTCCTATTTCCTATTGTTTACTTATCTAAGGCTACAATGGCCCAGGAGATGTTGTAGATTAGTAACTATTCTATCATTTTCCCTGACAATTTTATTTAAAAAACTGATCTCAGGTGGATTTTGTTTAGCAAAATCATCATAAACGTCCTGACAATTTTTTTGCATGCTTTGTTGTTTCAGATCCTTGAGACAATTCCTGTCTTTGTTATGATGCAAATTATTTGTTCACAATAGATAACAGACACAAAATGATGTTGATTCTGCAGCACTCTCCTAACCTTTTTTTTTTCTTTTTTTCTGTCAGATGATGTAAGCTTATATTGTGCTATGTGTTTTCACATTTCTGAGCTGTGACCTAGCCTTATATGTCTTTCTAATGCAGGCAGGCAATCAAGGAAGGGCTGTTGATCCAGGCACCACAAGATACTCTGTGAAAGTTCTACCTGTGAGCTCTATATCTTTTTGATCCTTTATAATGCTAGTAGTTTAATTTGTTTATAGTGTTAAAAAATCACAGCTTTTGTACAAACTTCTCTCATTAGTTGTGTTTATATATTCATCTGCTGAATGATGGAACCTCTGGACCTCCATAATATTTTAGTGGAGCTGGTGGAATTAACAGATTGCATCTATCATTATAATTTAGCAATCATATTTAGCATTTTAGAACACCACATATTTAGGAGTTAACATAGTTAAGTAGTTATGCAGTCTGAAATTGAAATACTAATGTATGAGATTTTTGGAATTATTGTCTTTTTATCTTTATTTCTTATCCTTTGTCTGAATTATTCTCATTTCTCATTTGTCCAGTTCAACTATGACCTCAGTGCCTATGGGTTCAGAGAATTTTTCAAGCGTCATAAGATACAATTTTCAGACCCAAAATAATGACTTGATGGAAAATGATTGGTATGTACACGTGTAGCTTGAGAACTACAGTTGTTTATATGAATTCCTAAACTTAATTAGATCATCTAGGACATTTATGGTAATAGGATCCTGAATTCTCGCATGTGATTATTGCCTTGCATATGGTCTTAAGGTTCTAGTTGCAGAAGATAGGGATATGGAAATATTCCTTGTTATTCATCCTCAAGCCAAAATATTTGTTCTCTCTGTTGTAGGCACTTTTATATAATTAGACAGCTCCAGAGTTGGTCTTTGCGAATTACTCATTACAGTACATGATTAATAATATCTTGGAAACAGGTGACTGAATTACTACATGTATACCTTGTATTTATATCTTTGCATTAATTACAACTAGATGAAAGAAGTAAAACTAATTACATGCCTTTTCCTGAAGTCCAAAATAATTATCACTTTTGTTTGGCATCTTTATGTTTAGGATGCATATCTTGGGGAGTAACTGAGCCAAATAAAGTTGATAACAATTTACTAGTTGAGCACAATCCTACAAAAAAAATGGAAAAAGAAGGAAAATGAGGATCATATTCCAATTCGAATTTAATTGGATTTTACTTTTTATGCTTGAACTTGACTTGTTGGGATACTTGACAGTAAATGAAGATAGGGAAATTGACACAAGTAGTAAAATAACAATGTAAAATACCATAAATATTGAGAACAAAACTTATCGTCACAACTAATGGAATATCTAAACAAAATTCCAAAAATAACAGAGCTAAAAAAGTTCATACTTTAATGGTTGGTCATTACCAAGCTTAATTTTAGGCGTGATTAGTGAGAATGATTTGGAGGCAATTTCATTGTTTTCATGTGTTTTTGTTTCCATTTTTTTTTGTTTCCTTTTGTTTCTTTTATATACTATATATATAAATTATATTAATGAATGACCTAATTAATAGCCTTTGCCACATGGAAAAAAAATAATAAAGCTTGTTGTAGGGATTAAATAGAATGCAGTTGTATGAAATTATATGTATGATATATGTAGAGTATATGTCAAGTATGTGTATGAATTAAAATATTCTGAAATTATATTTTCAAAATAACAACAAATTTATCAAATATATAATCTTAATTTTATATCTTGGTTATATGAAGGTTATATGCATATGTGAATAATGATAAAATGTGAAAAATATTGTGTTTTCAATTGGATTCAAATTTGAAGTAAAAATAAAACAATTACAAAGCATATGTGAATTGTATGGTAGTTAAATAATAATAATAATAATAATAATAATATTATTATTATTATTATTATTATTAAAAACGAAGCACATAAAATTAAAAAAATTCTCAGATTTGAAAAACTCTAACCCAAGCAGGATTACTTAAATTCTGATAACTCTCTTTACTATTGATTTTCTAATCAATCATAAAATACAGATGATGAACAACAAAAAAAAAACTAGAAAATTCAAACAAAAAATAAAAATTCAAAACCGATTTTTCAATTAGAAGACTTCCAGGAAAAAAAAGAATTGCAAAAAAGGAGTGAATCAAGTTGTAGGAGACAATCTAATTGTTCGATTAGAAGAACCAAAACCTAGAAAAAAAAAAATAAAAACTCGAAAAATAGAAATTTGCAAGAAATAATTATCATATTAGCTCATCTACCATTATTGGAGCACTATGGAGCAGCATCCACCGCACATAGGGTCACCAAATCTCTTTTTGTCGCCTATTTTTCTTTTTATAGCAGATCATTTGTTTCTCTCTCCTCTAGAAATCGAAAATCTGGAAACACATGTTGATGCCAAATTCGATGAAAACGCTGCCAGAATTGATGGATCAAACTCGTTATAATTTCTTCATCAGATTAAAGTACTAGTTAAAAATTTATTTCGATAGTTCTAACTTAACGAAGAATGTCAAACAGTAGAAGCGAAATTCAAAATTTATCAAAAAAGAAGGAAATAAATTGTAAAAGGAAAGGGATAAATTTTATCGCTAATGGAACTGTCAAAGGAGAAGAATGGTTTGGACAAAAATGTAATTAAATTTAAATAGCCTCGATATTTATAATATTTTGGAAAGTGGTTGTTATTATGGTAATTATCTTCTCATGAAGATAGTATTTGCTTAAATGTAATGCAAACTTCTGCTCCTCAGGAGCCTTGGTCGTAGGATATATATGTAGCTAAAATAAAAAGCCCATCTCTTTGGCCTTGATCAATGGTTTCTTCAAATATGTATGGTCTACCATGAACCAGACAACCATCATAATCATTATGAAGAATGTCTATATAAGCAAAATCCATTCTCAGACAATTTTTTTTTTTAAAATTTTTGCAAAGAACAAATTACTGAATTTTAACAAAGACAGCCATAAATAAATTTTTTAATTATTAACAGTGCACCTCCTATTGTTTGAGATAATGTCATTCATTTAACATTGGATGAATTTCGAATATTACAATGCAATACACCACATGAATTTTTTTTTTATATTTGAGATGTTTTTAAGTGAATTCTTTAAAATTTAATATACAGTTTAATGACTTTTTATAAGGGTTTAGGGTTTTTGTCTGTTAACAACTGTAACCGCAAGACAATCAGTATATCCAAGCTCAAATATTTCTAATTGTTATTTCAAATGATGTTTTTATCAAAGGACATGCGGTGTGCAATTAGTTTTTAAAAATCTTGTTTTTGCATGTCAAAATTAAAACTTAAGGGTTATCAGTAATTTTTCTTTTTAAAAAATGAAAGCATCTGAATTAATTTTTTTTTTTCTTTCTAAATACAGGCTACTTCATATGTATTAAGCAAAAATTTTCAATGCCCTCTTAGCCATTGGCCCCCAAAGATGGCTGGAATTGTTTCTGCATTAAATAGTTGTGATATATAATGCTTCTCAATCACTCACCATTCGTCTATGAGTATGGATATCTTATTCCTACTTTTGTCCTCTTTATTTATTCCCTTAAAATATTAAATTTTTCCTAATTTGTTAGGAGTTAAGTGATTCCAATTCTTCGCCTCTTGTTTCTTCTTTAAAACTCTTCTAATTTACCAAAATTGTGGCATTATCTAACGGGGTAAACTTTTGGTGCGAAATTGTTTCTTTGAAGCATTCCAAATTATTTGTTCAAAATTGATTTTGCAAATAGTAATTTTATAGAATATTTATCTTGATTAAAATAATACAGAAAAATAGGGATAATTTTACCCTGCAAAATAGGTTGAACTTATAATATTGTAGTAATTTTTGAGATAACTTGCACGCCAATATCATCATCTGGCTGAAAAGAATTCATTCTGCCAGTAAAGAATGGTTCATTTCCTTGAAGAAAAAGAGGAAAAGCATTTGCTTTTTGATATATTTTTAGGGTATAAGATTCTCTCTCCCTCATTAGAAAATTGTCTAAATGGCACAAAATCAGCCACTAAGGAGTTGCTTTTTAAGACCATCAGTCTATAAAAGCTGTAATAACCTAATGGTATAACCAAATTCTTGTATTTTATGTAATCCCACTATCAGAAGCAGAATGCCTCTTCTATTTATGGTCAGGAACAGGATTCCTTGCTATTCCACTGCTTCATGTTTGATTGGAAAGTGGTAGCGAACACTACTTGTTTATTCGGCAACTAAAGTAAACTCGATGAGTGTCTAAAAAAGTATTGGTAGCATTCATCGGTTGAACTTAAACTACGATTTAGTGTTAGACCATGTTTAATTTTCATTCAGATTTTTATGAAAATATTGAACTCGAAGTAACTGATTCATCAATTAGTCTAGTTTTAAATACATATGAATTATTAGCCAAATTGCTATATATGTTAGACCCACATAATGCATCTTAATTTCTTGCAAGTAAATACTTGAAAGCTATTGTGGAATTGCTTAAAGATTATGTTTAGTAGATAAAGTAATTGATAGCCAAAATGGGAATCCATACTAAAAAGTGAGCTTAATAATGACAAATAAAACTGGGGTTCTCTTATTTTTAAAAATTAAAACTAGATTATAATCATTGTTTTGTAATATAAAATTTATCTTGCTTGTATTTTTGCCTTCTAAATAGTCAGACAGAAATAATTTTCAGCTAATTTTCATTTTCTATTTAGTTTTTAATAGTCTTAGAATTAGTTCGATTAATTCAGATATGCCAGATAGGATTCCGAAAGGCGGTAGAGTACTCTTTCAAGAATTTTGAAATAGGTTCAAAATTGAAAACTCTAGTTAAGTTGAAAAAATCTCGTATGAATTCACCCATACTCTTTTGGATAGACTAAACTTTATTTTTCCAATTTACAATTTTTTCTAATTTATATATCAGCTAAGTTGGCCAAACTTACATGTAATTTTTAAGCTTTTTAAATTTATATAATCTCCTTGAAGCTGTTCAATTGGAATGAGAACAGTCCTTTTATAATTTTTCTTATTTTCTCTCTTTCTTGGCTTAATTTGAAATTTTTGAAAACTTTGATTTCTCAATTTGAATGGATTCCTGATATTGAAAAACCGAATAGCAATACCCGAAATTAACAGAATTAAATATTTCAATACTGTTGATGACTATACAAATTAATTTTGAAAAATTAAAAAAGTAAAAATAGAGGGGGAAATAGGGTCCCCAACATTTAAAGCATCCACATGGAGTTCGCTTTCAGTACATCATAAACCCAATTGACAAAGTCTTATAGAAAAGAATTGAACACAACTTCCCATTTCTCGAAATAACTAAAATTACCTAACCTCTTTATTTCTACTCATCGCTCTGTCTATCCATGCACTTTGCACATGTATTTTTATGTGATAAATCTTACAAAGGACCAAGCATCAAATTTGACTTGTCATGATTATTTCATACTAAGTATATTAGGCCGAATATCGAATTTATGATTGAGAACTTTAACCATAATTATACTGAGCAAATATTATGTTAAGTATCGAATTCATTCATATTTAAAAACTTTTATCATAACTATTTTAAGATAGATCAAACTCATAATCAGAAATATTTGCCATAATTATTTTTATAGTAGGTATAACAATTAAGTTAGTTTCAATTGTTCCATTTATATATATAATCATATGCTTTGATCAACACACCCTCATATCAAAAAAAAAAAAAAAAAAAGAAAGGTCAAACAGCACCCCCTTAATTATTTATAAAACCCTCTTGTCTCAATCTTCATATTATTATTTCTCACACTCTCCCTTTCTCTTTTTTCCTCCATTTAATGGATTCTCTCATGCCAATTCTCTTCTTCATTTTATTTTATGGAATTCCCACTACTAGGGCTAGTAATGTGACTGAGAAGTTAGACCAAACTTTTGTGCCACAAGAACCAGATGCTGAAATAAAGTGTGGATCATGCCCTTGTGTCAATCCTTGTGCTCTTCCGCCGCCACCGCCACCCCCACCCCCCAACACTATATGCTGTTCTCCCTTGCCACCACCTCCGCCAAGGTTTATTTATGTGACTGGTGTGCCTTTGTGTGGAACTGATCCTTATGATAATTGGGATTTCTGTAGTGCTGCTCCACTTAATGCTGTTTCATCTTTACTGGTTTTGGCTGCTTTTGGCGTTCTTCACTTAATGATAAGTTGGTGATCAATTTCTATTTATTTAATTAGTTTTTTTTGTTAATTAATTAGGTCATAAACTCGTAGAAATTATTTAATATTGGAAGAATTTTCTTAAGCATGTTCTGTATATGTAGCTTTCTTTTGCAAGCTAATGGAAATTTGATTTTCATTAGCAGGAAATGGTTGAAAGCAACTTTTTTATTATTATTATTATTATTATTATTATTATTATTATTATTATTATTATTATTATTCGTCCTATAAAAATATGTTGACTTTTATTTTAACATATATTAATAAAATTTAGTTAATTTGATTAAAATTATATATTATTCTTAATATATCCCTATATTAGCAGAATATCGAAAAGCTACAAAATAATAATTCATTTATTGACAATATCATATATTAAATAGGGACATAATATAAAATTAATTATATATTCGAAAGGAAAATGGCCAATAATTTAAAAGATCGAATTTTCAAAATTGATCCTATTTTTATGGGATCATAAAGGAGTAATATTCAGAATCAAGCAAGTTTGTCTCCACAAGAATTTTGGTAGATGAGAGTGTGATGACAATTTTGTGGGGCTCCGTCCCGAATCCATCCTGAATGAGACAGTTTTTTAGATTATTTTCATGTTCTGTTCCAATTCCGAAATTTCTTGTAGAAAGACAAGATTGAAACTATATATATATATAATTTCAGTCTTGTCTCTTATATATATAATTCATTTTAAAATATAATAAAATAAAAATATATTTTTTATTTAAAAAATTATGTAATTAGCTAAAAAAAATTAAAAAAATTTTAATATTAAAATAAAATAAAAAATTAATAAAATAGGGAATCGAGTTGGAATCGAGGGATCCCTATCCCCATATGGTGTGGGGACGAAGATCCATAATTTTTTTCCATCAGGAAATGGTGTGGAGTCGGGGATGGTCCCAAACCCATCTCGTTACCATGCCTAGATGAGAGGATTTTATTTACTTCAAATTGAATATAATTATTTTTTTTATAAAAGATGAATGTATAAGGACATTTTCTCTTTTTTCAATACTTTCCATTATTCGTCTCCTAATTAGTTAGTGAGGAGATAGAAAAATCTAAAATAAGGAGAAAAAATTATTTTAAATTTTTCTTTCTTCGACAACCAATCAGAAAAAAAAATGGAAAATGTTAAAAAAGAAAAGTCCTTATGAATGCCTATTCTCTATGGTATTTATATGGAGATTTGGATGCAAATACCCGTTTCAACAATGTTGTTTCAAATTGTATCCGATCATTTATAAAATTCTAATTTTTCATTCTTCTTCTTCTTCTTTCTACACCACTACATACTTCGTTCATCATCCAAACAACCTCCGATTATCACGAAATTCAAATCATAACTAGTTTTCTACCTCGTCATCATTCCGATGCCATTAGTTTTTCCAAAATTCAACCAGATTTGCAGGAGTGATAAGAAGAAAAATTGGGTGTCAGGCTACCCTCTCTGTTTCTCCTATTTTTCGGCTTCCTTTATCAAATCTAACATCGAAAATGAACTCAGATGATCGAAAAATCTTGGACTAAACAGTTTGAGCTCCGGGAATCACAATTTGAAAGCTGATCGGGAATAATTCCATCACTTGTTGTACATACAACCTACATATAACTAACATATAATGTTTTCTACAAAGATAAATTCAAACTACATGATCATTGTAACTTAATTGTATGTAGGTTATATATTAATTATATGTATAAATAGATAATGTTTGCAAAACTAAGTATACCCATATATACTCAACATGTAACAATCATATACCACAAGAAGAACATGATAATATAATCCATATATACTCAACATATAACAAACATATACCACAAAATGAACGTGATAAATATAACTCATACACACTCAACATATAACAAATATATAATATAGTTGAAGCCAATCAAATTAACTAAAAAGAATTACAGTATTAATAAAAAAAAAATCAGATTAGTCAATCATTAATCAGTGGATGATATTCCCAAACAAAAATGTGCTAAGAAACAAGGCAACTCACAGCACACAATTAACAAATAGCAAAATATAAAAATTATTAATTTTTTTCATCAAAATCATCAACAAATTTGTAAAGAATTAAGTTGGAGAGTTAAAAAAAAAAAGACTAATGGTGGTAATTAATTATAATAAAATAATCTTAATTAATATAAAATTAAATATCCATGGTGACAAGTGTATGGCATGCAACCTTATCCTTCTTTAACCTTTATTATAGAATATTATGTTGCTACAATTTTTTAAATAAGAAAAACTCAATTCTGTAAACCAAAAAGAAACAAGTTCCTTGATACATTCTTGAAAAACCGTTGCCATTCTCCATTTTCTTCTTGTACTTCTTCATAACCGAGCCATCTTAACAAATTTTTTCTGTTTTCCTTCGTTTTTCCCAAGCCAAAACTTCGAAATAAAGAATCGTGTGACATTAGTTTACCATAAATGTCAAAGAGGTAGCAAGAAATGATTCAAACTCCATTTTACCCAACTTGATAGAGATCTTTGAAGGAGAAGAAGGGCTTTGTGGTTTCAGCCATGACTAGAAGAAACAGATAGTGCATATGCATGTAACATCCGAAGCGATAAATGACTTTAAAAGTGGGAGATCATGCAAGAAGCAGGTAGAACAAAGTTTGAAAAGCCACGGGTTTACTTGGAATTGTGGAATAAAGACCCAAGAAGGGAGTCTAGCAAATTATTGTACGCTGCATCCTTCTTTCGCTTAATATCCCAATTCTTTTCTTCCTTTCTTCAAAAAAAAAAAAAAAAAAAAAAAAAAGGAGTAAATGATAACAACTCTAATGGTTGTTTTTGATGTTGGAAGCTAGAAAATTCCTTTGGCTGAATTGAGTAAAACCGGTACATGCAAGGGAGATGAACTAATGTGCGGTTGTTGGAGCCAAGTTAAATTGATAGAATTCGGAGTTGGTAGGCCGAGGGCTACACGACAGGGACGGTAGTGGTGAAGACCACACGAGCGTGACAAGTCTATATTTGTACACGGTTAAATAGGAAAAAAACGAAAGTGATAATTGTTAAAAACAAAAACACGGAAGAAAATAACTGTATTTTGAGAAAAATCTTTAAAAAATGGAAATTTGTAATAATTTTCTTATTTATATACAATTGTCGGTCTATATATATAGTCTGTTTTTCTTTTTCTTTTTTTTTTCCCCCGATAGGTACCACAATAATAGTAGAAGGGAAGAGAATAAAAGACAGTACTTTATTATAGAACCCAACTAGGGGGGAAGTGCCCTTCAAATAATGCGGGTGGCGGTGAGAGGGTTGGATCCAAAAACCCTCCTTTGTAATAATACGGCAGCCGTTTTCCTGTTTGTTGTTTTAATGGAGCAATCAAAATTAGTTGCATTTACGTTAGCACTTTACTAGCTGCCAGTGTTGGCTACCACAGCTATACTCATTAAATGAAGTGTTTCTGATTCATAAATGAGATTTACAAGATTGGTGGAGCATACTAAAAAAAATAAAATAAAATATAAAAATTTCTACCATCATTTTAGAAAAACTAATTCCGTATTAAGATTAAAAAAGTTACATAAAAAAAAAGAGTAAAATATAGTGAAACCCATTTAATACAAATTATATCATAATTCATCAATAAATGTTGCGTTCAATTTATCAATTATTATGCATAACTTTTTCAAGATTATATTACAAACAAAAACATGCTAATCTGTCGAGTGTTGTGGCAAGCGAGAAATAGTGATGACGCAATGAAGTGTTGACAATGATGGTACAACAGTTTTGAATAACACCCTGGACTACATACATTACATTGAGGCAGAACCTAAACCTCTTCTTGAGAGATAAATCAGGAGCGCGAGCGGGCGGAGATGATGACTCAATACTGTTACAGTGAAAATAGAAGCTTTAACTAAATTTAGTTACATGTAACTAAGAACTAAACGATTTTAAATAAGTTTATTATGTAACTGAAAAACAAAAAGATTTTAATTAAGTTTAACCCTTCAACTAACTTTATCCCATTCCCAACATTTTGTGGCACTGTTTTGTTTGTCGATAACTCCAACAACCGACATTACAAAAAAAAAAAAAATATAAGCATAACTACGAGACATGTATTAGCTCAATTTCATTTACACTTATTTCATGCATCGCAAAAGAGCGCCCAGAAAATTAACACTCTATATCAATCTGTTCAGTTAATAGTTCATTCCATAAATCCAGTCAGAATTATAAATGTAAATGAATCAAGTTACTTGGAAACTATTCAAGCTTGATATGTAAAATATTCAAATTTGAATGAGTTTATTGATTCGACCTTGAGCAACTCAAATAGTTTGTCAAGTCGAGTTTGAATATCACGATACCCGACTTGTAAGACTTGCAAACTTAATCGAAGTAGTTTTTTTATTATTTACTAAATTACTCTTGTACTCTCAGTATTTAAATATATTCAAGCTTAATCGAGTCGAGTACACAATTTATTAAATTTTTTAGCTAATTTGAACTTTATCGAATTGAATTCAAGTATCTCGAATATTTTTCAAGTAGAACTTCGAACAATTAAGAAAAAGCTTAATCAAGTTCGAGTTGAGTTTTAGCATCAAATTTTTTAATCAAGTCGAACCCAACATTGTATCAATTAGACTCAATTACATTTACATCCCTAGTCAGAATGTGATAACAAAGACCCCTTAAATCATGTGATGCCACAGAGAATGAACAAAAAAATTCATAATAAGTTTGAAGGCAAAAAGAGATAGGTACACTTATCTAAGAACCGAGGAGAAATAAGAAGCCGTACCTTGAATAGAATCGTTGTCTAGACGACGAATCTGGAGGACAAAAATGAAAAAGGAAGAGAAGTTATTATGGAAAATAAAGCAGCAGAGAATTTGATAAAACTCTAGCTTGCTAAATAAAATGGTGAAGGGCCAAACATATTTTAGTATTAATTTCCACCGACAATTTATGTGAAAGCTATACAGAACAATGTACTAAAATACATAAATGTTGGATAACCACTACACCAACTCCATTGCCCAGTTAAACCCAACCCAGATCTAGTTCAGCACAATTTACTACTCACATAGATTCTTCCTACAGTAAGTGTGCACATGGGGCCAAAATCGTTTATTCAGATAAAATTGCAGTCTAACGATTTGATTGTTTTTCTACTCCATGTTGCAGTAGTGGGGTCAAATCTCAGCTCCCATGTAAGCCAGTAATGTAGATCTTGCTTCAACGTTAATACTCGAGGCTTCCCATTTAGGTGGACGGTCCTTACACGGACAAATTCCCCATGCCCTAATTCCTGATAAATTAAAACAGCAGTAAGCCAACTGTCTGTATTGATTTAATGGCAGCAAATATGAGGTCTTAAAGCATATGAGCAAATAGATATTACCTTTGTTACACTAATGAAGGCATCTAAATCAGGTGTCGGCTTCCCATTAATTTCAACTATCCATTGAAGAACATATAAACCATATCTGTGTACAGGACTTCCTTGACACCACCTAACAAAATCAACAGGTTGTTAGATATTCGACAAGCAGAAAACTTCAGGCATGTATGAACTTTCATCAAATCAAAGAACAGGTATTAGTTTAAATTTCATTGATAATTCACATTTTGGCCCTGAAAAGAATGAGAAAAAAAAAAGAAATCAAGATCACTCCTCTCAATCATAAGATAGGCTTAAACTCATCATTCACTTCTCTCCGTTCACAAAGATATTCAAGGCTTTCAAGAGGGGTGAACACTCACTAATGGAAGCTTTAGAAAAATATATCATAAATTTTAAAGAAAAAAAAAACTGAATTAAATGGTAATGCCTCTGCCTCCTCACTCTTGGATATCTGTAGCCAAGTGAGATCAAGAATATCTTTTAATAGTGATAATTCTAATTTGCAAGCCTTCTCAATCTTAAGCCAGTCTTAAGCATATCATTCACTTCTCTGTCCATAAAGGTATCAAGGCTTTCAAGAGGGGCGAGCCCTTACTAATGGAAGTTTTTTCTTTTTTCCACAATGTATATACATATATATATAGTAATGCCTTCTCTTGGTATCTGTATCCACTGAATTTAAGTTCTTTAAGTACTTCTGCAGTTTTATGATCAATTTCTTCACATTCAACATCTATTATCATTCATTCTATTTTTATAACTTTCCACATAAAAAAGAACTACTTTTCTCCCTTCAGCATATTTCGGTAATAATGTCCAAAAATAATTCAATAAGCATGAGAATTCGGAAAATTTAACTAACTGAATCCTTCCTATGCATTTCTGTAATCTTCATTCCCGTGCACTTAGGCCAACACCCAGCCTACAGGTGGTTGAGCTGCTAAGGAATAAATTTAAAACTCTGAACAGCTAGCGGCTAACATCATATGATGTCAGATTCTACTGCTTACAGCCATCTCACAAAAAAAAAAAAAAAAAAAAGGCTGCAGCATTTTATAACATAAGCAATTTTCTTACCTAGCTACATAAACACCATGACCTTCTTCGGGAAGAAACCCAAGAGCACGCACTGCTGGATGAGGATCCTGAACAATGCAGCCACACCAATTGACGACACGTGTTGTACCATTCCCATCCCTGACATCTGTTCCGACATGAAGATCAATTTCACGTCCCTAAAGAAAACCAGCGAGAAAGCCTTGAGCAAAATAGCCATAAATTGTCAATTCAACAGACTAAGAGCTTCAACAGACTAAGAGCAGGAAGCTAAAGATCAAATGGATCCTATCCATTTCTAACCTGTCGAAATATGGTCATATTAAGCTTCCCATCATTGTCTACACTCTTGTCTAAAGCTTGGCAAGCATATTCTATGTCACGGAAGCAAGTGACTGGTTCTTTGTTGACTGCCAAAACCATGTCCCCTTGTTCCAATAGATTTTCAGCTTTTGATCCAGCCAAACAACCTTTGACACGTAAAACTTGTCGTCTAATTGGATCTTTCTTGACAAGAGCCTAGAAAATATTGTGAGCACTAGTCAATCAGAACACTGAGAAAGAGATGTCCTGCATTTCTAATAAATTATTAATCACTAGTGACATAAATTAATCACACATGCACTCAAGTAAAAACAGCGTAATTGAGTTTTTGTAGTTCTTCAGAGAAGCAAAAAGATAACTCCAAAGATGAGAAACACTATCCAGTTAACCGACTACATAATCTGCTGAATTCTACCTTCAGTCCATCCTAACATCAACTTGACTTTTTTTTTTATTTGGTACTTTCAGCTATAACCATCCAGAACATCATGTTTTAGGAAAAAGTAAATACAATAATCAAAATGACAAAACCATTTCCATTTAAATTCTGAGAAATGCTGCAGAATTATCACAAATGAAAGAGAAAAGTCAAATAAATATTTTTCCTCAACATCTTTGAAAGCAAATCAAGGAAAACCACACTTTACATGCAAAGATTGTAAGTCGGATGCAAACATAGAGAGGGAAGGAAATAACATACTTGGACCCAGTGATCACTCAAACCAAAGCTTCGTGCTTTTGAAAGCAAAGTAGGATAAAGCTCAACCTCCAAAATCCTGACAAGTGGCATTGGCCTGATGACTCCATTTATGAGAAGAGGTGGTCCATTTCCACCATGTACAATTTTGTCAAGGACTTGGCTGATAGTATAGATAGGGATGCCTCTAACGAACTGATGATCTTCTGATGTATTGCAACCAAATTTCAACTGGAATCAAGAAAAGGGTATCAAAAATATGCTAAAATAGGAAGCAGTTAATAAGAATTAATGTAATAGTAGATACCTGTGTTGAAAAGCTTCCCCAGAGAGCTTGGACCTTTCCATGCTCATCAGTTAGAACACCAGAAAAGGTACTGCCAAAATCTGGAAGGTAGTAAAAGTTCAAACATCCATATGCAATATTCATGAGACTTGCAGCAAATTAATGATGTAATCCTCACCAGTATCAAGTTCAACGACTTCCATATTTGTTGCTCTATAACGAGGACAATCAGCTGAACCAATATTCAAAGCAGCACAAGGGTTGGTCACAATGGATTTCCTAGATGTTGCTTGTAGGCTTCTACTTAATCCTACAAGATACACTGAATCCCCGCGGCGCAATGCCGGCTCTGTCCAAAATAATAAAAATCAGTTCTTTCAAATAAGCATTTAAAAGAAAAATCACTTGGGAAAAGAATATATAGAAAACAATTATGAAAATCAGCAGTGCAGCCAAAAAAAAAAAAAAAAGAAGGAACATGGAATTGATCTGGAAACCAAATATGTTCTCAAAGGAAACAAAATTTTGGAGTCAAATTGTAGAAGTTGTACTAAATTTAGGGACAGCACTATTTGAAGAAATGCTGAAGGCCAATCATACCAGGAAGCAATTCGGCTGCACGAACCATGGAGGCACCAGCAGGTCCTAGGTCCAAGGGGTTATAAGCAACGAGAGCATAATTGTGAACAGGATGAAGAAAAATCACCTGGAATAGAACAGTCATTGATCAAAAAAGTATGTAACTCCTGTCCCTATTATATACTCTATCTTAATAATTTACCTCCCCAGGAATTTCAATTGGAAATGCAGCGAAGGACAGCATCACATCTGAGGCTGATATTGCAACTGTATTCCTGTCAACTGCAACTAATCCCATACTCTGAGAATGAAAAATAATGACACCAGTCCCAAAAAAATGCTGTGAGTGCACACCATCAAGCATAATTGAAGGTGGAACATGAACCTGCAAGCATAGAGACCTTATTTGTTATGCAGAAAATATTATCTTCCTTATGTGTAAAATAAACTCTAATAAGAAAGATGTGAATAGAAAACAGCAACGGTCCCTGCTACAAATTCATCAGTGTTGCATATAAAGCAACAATGA
Organism: Balakata baccata; assembly: GCA_949630135.1. Lineage (NCBI taxonomy): Eukaryota > Viridiplantae > Streptophyta > Magnoliopsida > Malpighiales > Euphorbiaceae > Balakata > Balakata baccata. The sequence continues at coordinate 19,637 of CATIWF010113663.1, forward strand.
AACCAAAATAGTCGCTTCAACGATTTAATAGGATATTGATTCTTATAGCTTGAAGACAGAATTAAATATGAAATAAGAGCTTCATGATGCAACTAAAAAAAACAGAGCTCTTTTGTTGCATTGTCACGTGAACTAAGATAATCACAGTCCTAAAATATTACAGCCACAATTAACTGCAGATTATACTATGCTAAAAGATACTCAACAGAGTAGATGATATTCAGAAAACACACAAAAGTTAGTAAAAGGAGGAATGTGGAAGGGATAGCACAACATTCACCAAATTTATGATGATACAGCAAAGTGTCAGTGAAGAGCTTTAGTATTAAATCTTTTTGAAGGCTAATTCTTCACCAAGTTGATCAATATCAGAGTTAGAAAATATAGGGGAAAAGTTACCATCAGCAACATTACTTTGTGATGCAAAACAAACAATAGCCTGCACAAGAGAAGGAAAAGAAAACAAAATGCCATATTTTAAGAAACCTAGGCAATAAACAACAGTAGGCTAACTAAAGGAAGCTATGACATGTTGGTTTAAGTTATTTATATCCTTCTTTTAGACAGTAAATTTATTTCCTTTAAAGCTGTAATTTAGTTTCCTTACAGTAAATTTATTTCCTTTAAAGCTGTAATTTAGTTTCCTTCTTTTTTCTTTAGGCTATATTGGTTAATTACCTAGAATAGCTCCAAGATTATTGTTTAATAATTGTATATATATTTGTACAGTTCTTCAAATCAATACAAGGAGAAATATTCAAACAATTATCTTAGTTTTTCATGGTATCAGAGTCTGGTTCCTCCTGACCCAAGAAAACTAAAATTCATAAAGATATTTCTGCCGCTGTAACAATGTCCGAAGTCAGCTTACCAACATCAACTGAAGAATCTTCCAGCGTCTCAAGGAATACAGGTGGTATAACCTCTTTTTCCTCAGCAGATATGAACCACTCATTGCAAATTACCCAACACAAACTAAATGGGTCAAATTTTCATAAGTGGTACCTATCTGTGTTGTTAGTTGTTCGGGAAAAGGGAAAGAAAGTTACCTAGCCAGTGAAATTCCTTCTCCATCCAAGACGGATATCAGCTACAAGACATGGGAAGCCAAAAACTCCATTATCATGGCCTGGTTGATCAATTCAATGGAGCCTCAAATTGGATGCACATACTTGTACTACAAGAGCGCACAAGATTTGGAAGACAACACAAGAGATGTATTCAGATTTTGAAAACACTTCTCAATGTTTAGAAATTCGATCAATTCTTTGAAACACAAAACAGGGAAGCAAATCAATAACTGAATATTACAACAAACTACTTGAACTTTGGCAAGAGATGGATTTGTTTTATACAATTCCATGGAAGCATACTGATGATGGGGTACTTTACAACCAGATACTTGAGAAAGACCAAGTCTTTGATTTCCTCCAAGGTTTAAACAAAGATTTAGATGAAGTGCATGGGAGAATTCTTGGAACAAAACCTCTTCCGTCCCTCCGAGAAGCATTCTCTGACGTTAGAAGGGAAGAGAGCAGAAAAAAAGTAATGTTGAACACAACTTTGCTTCTAGCCATCGAAGAACAATCCCAAAGTTCTGTCCTCGCACAAATTGATCAGTCTACTCTAATAACCGAGGTCAGAATCCAAAGGAGAACAAATCGCAATGTGACCACTGTAACAAGCCTTTCCGCGCAAAAGAAACTTGTTGGGATCTTCATGGAAAACCACCAGATTGGAAACCAAGGAGTCAAAATGTAGAAACTAAAAAACAAAGCTCTATTGCATTTACTCCAGAACAAAAAGAGATCTTGAGATCCCTTCTACGCCAACAACAAATTTTTGAAGCATCAGGTCCTACTCCTAAAACATCAATTGCACAACAAGGTAATATCTCATCATCTCTATTCTCATGAAAAGATAACCTAAATGATTGGATTGTTGACACCGGTGCATCAGATTATATGACAGGGCTTTCTACAACTCTCTTAAATTATGAGAAATGTGATGGTGAGATAAAAGTCACCGTGGTAAATGGGAGTAAAATAATTGTGGTTGGAATTGTAGATGTTTTTTTATCAAGGGTTGATTTTGAAATCTATTCTTCATGTCCCAAGTTTAACATATAATCTCCTTTTTGTTAGTAAGTTAAATAAGGATCAAAATTGTAAAGTAACATTTCTTTACAACCGTTGAATTTTTCAGGATCCGTCTTCGAGGAAGATGATTGGCAATGTGATTCGTCTTCTTCAAGGCCAAAACCACATTTATCTTTTTCCGCATCTAGTTCATTGGATTCAAAAATAATTCTATAGCACAAATGCCTAAGACACCCTAGTTTTCACTATTTGAAATATTTGTACCCAAATTTATTTTTCAATAAAGATCCTTCTTTTCATTTGAGTCATGTATTCCTCTAAAATAGTCTAGAAAAAGCTATTCTAGTCACAATTGCAAACCTTCAAAACCATTCCATCTTGTTCACAGTGATATTTGGGGAGCATGAAGGGTTGTGGACTTAACAGAAAAAAGATGGTTCATAACATTCATATATGACCATACTCGAGCATGTTGGGTCTATCTCATGAAGAACAAATATGATGTTGGGCATGTGTTTCAACAGTTCCATAAAATGACAAAGAAGGTGTTTCAATGCAACATTCGCATACTATGCACAGATAATGGAGGAGAGTATTTTTTACAAGTTCTTGGAGATTCTCTCATTCAAAATGGCATTTTTCATCAAACCTCATGTACATCTACTCCACAACAGAATGGGATTGCTAAATGAAAAAAACATCATCTGTTAGAGGTAACTTGATCTCTCATGTTTGCTTGTTGTTTCACATCATTTTTAGAGAGAATCTGTATTAACTGCTACCTATTTAATCAATAGACTTCCATCAAAACCCCTCAAATGCAGTACCAATCAGTTGTCTGCGAAAAGAATTTCCCTCATATCTGTTTAGTCAACTCTCTCCAACCTAAAATGTTTGGATGTTTTGTGTTTGTCCACAATACCAGCCCTACTCGAGGAAAACTGGATCCAAAAGCTTTAAAATGTATGTTTATAGGATACTCTCCCACTAAAAAAGGCTATAAATGTTACAATCCTATCACAAAAAAATTTTATATATCCTATGATATTACATTCTTGGAAGATCAATTGTACTACTCCCTTGACTCTATTCAGAGGGAGAACTTAATTAAGGATCAACATTGGGATCCTTCTATTTCTGTTCCTGTGTCCTTAAACCAGTCTCCATCAATGTCCATTTTACCATCCTTTGAGTCTCCACCATTAACACCACAAGATACAACCACTAGTCTCAGCTCAAGAGGAGAATCAGTACCTTCAGTGCAGCAGCAAAGCAAACAACAAAGTGAACTAATTGTTTACTCAAGGAAGCCTCAACAAAATCAGCAAAACCAATCATTGGAACTTATGGCGGATTCACCACAAGATTCACAAAAAGTTATTGTTACAATAGATGATCTGAATGTTCTCATTGCTATAAGAAAAGGGGTAAGATCTTGTACTCAATATCCAATTTCAAATCATTTGTCATATTGTCGATTATCTAACACTTACAGGGCATTTGTATCTCAACTTGATGATGTAACAATTCCTAAAAATATATATATGATGCCTTGAGAGATCCAAAATGAGAGACTGCTGTTTTGGAAGAATTAAAGCCACTAAATGACAATAATACATGGGAAGTTGTAAACATGTCAGAAGGGAAGAAGTTAGTGGGTTGCAAGTGGATTTTTACTTGAAAGTTGGTTTGGAAGGAAAATAGAAAGATACAAAGTGCGTCTGATTGCTCAAGGGTATACACTAACATATAGGATTGATACGAAAAAACCTTCGCACCAGTTGCAAAATTGAACTCTATACAAGTTCTCGTCTATAGCAACAAATTTGGATTGGGAATTGCACCAAATGGATGTTTCAAATGCTTTCCTAAATGGAACTCTTGATGAAGAAGTCTACACGAAGTTGCCTCCTGGATTCGAAAACAAAGAAAAAGCGAGATTAGTTTGTAAATTGAAAAAATCCATGTAGGTTAAAACAATCTCCTAGGGCATGGTTCACTCGATTCAGCACAGTTATGAAAAAATTTGGATACACACAAGGGTAGGCAGATCACACTATTTGTAAAACAATCAAAGGATGGAAGAAAATCAATTTTGATTGTGTATGTTGATGATATGGTAATCACAAGGACAATGATAAGATAAAGGCCTACTAAAATCTGAGTTCAAAATGAAAGATCTTAGAAAACTTCAGTATTTCCGTGGGATGGAAATTGCTAGAAGCAAATCAGGTATTTTTATTTCTCAAAGGAAATATATCTTAGACTTGTTAAAGGAAACCAGAAAACTTGGTTGTTGTCCAGCAAGCACTCCACTAGAGAAGAATTGGAAGCATAAGATCTCTGAGGATAATCCTCCTGATAACAAAGAGAAATATCAATGTCTTGTCAGAAAGCTAATCTACCTTTCACACACTAGACCTTATATTAACTATAGTGTTAGCATAGTTAGTCAGTTTATGCATGCTCCAACCAAGAGACATAAGAGTGTTGTTGACCAGATCCTTAGATATTTGAAGGAAACTTCTGGCAAGGGTATATTGTTTAGAAAAAGTGATAACCGGTTAGTTGAAGGATTTGCAGATGCTGATTGGGCTAGTTTGGTTGAGGACAGTAAATCTATTACTGGATATTGTACAAAGGTTCAGGGGAATGTTGTCATATGTCAAAGTAAGAAGCAAATCATTGTGTCAAGGAGTATTGTCGAAGTAGAATACAGAGCGATTGCACACGGAATTTGTGAGTTAATTTGGCTTGAAAGGCTACTGTCAGATTTAAATGTTCCATTTAATAGCCCAATAAAACTATATAATGACAGTAAGTCAGCAATAGCAATTGTAAACAACCCTATTCCGCATGATCGAATGAAGTATGTTCGCATTAATAGGCATTTTATCAAATCCGAGATTGAAAGTGGAAACATTTGTCTATCTTATTTATCATCTGAATCTCAGGAAGCAAAAATTTTCACTAAACCATTGCTCAAGGCAGGATTTGAAACAAATGTGTGCAAGCTGGGAATGATAGATATACATTCACCAGCTTGAGGGGGAATGTTGGTAAAGACTGTCAAAGATCACTAAGGAATCATTATCTTTCTAGATTTTTAGTTATTTATTTCAACCATTTTAGACTGTAAATTTATTTAAGCTGTAATTTAGTTTCCTTCTTTTTTCTTTAGGCTATATTAATGGGTTAATTACGTAGAATAGCTCCCAGATTATTGTTTAATAATTTTATATATATTTGTACAGTTCTTCAAATCAATACAAGGAGAAATATTTAAACAATTATCTTAGTTTTTCACAACATTGAACATGTCAAAACTTTACCTCAAACATTACAAGAGTGGGCTCTATCACACTTTCTGCAAATGAAGCATTAGTTGCTGCTGCTGCTGCATCCTGATAGTCTCTCAAAGCTTCATTTTCCATGGAACTCTGATTCTCCAGCTTCACATCTCCGCTTTCATGCTGTACTGAAGCATCAGCAACAGTACTACCATTGGAACACAAATCTGATACCCTTCGCTTCTTTGTTTCAACCTCAGATTCATCCCGAGAATGTGCCTCCCTAGAAGCATGTTCATAACTAGTTTCCATATTGGTAACACCATCAGTCAACTCTGGGTTGTCACCTTGATTTAAGTGTTCCATTTGAGTAACCTCCCCAGTCAAGGAAACAGTTAGTCTGGTTAAACCTTGTCCAAAATCATTAATGTGAGACAATGGTTGCAGAGACTCAGGTTGAATAGCAGGCTTTGCTGTCCACAAACCCGAGCTGTCATCACGAGTATATATCTGTGGAGGGGCATACCATTCATGGCGATCAACCGTAACCAAGACAGACTGCCAGCATCATGAGAATTAATAAGTATCAACAGATATCCTTATATATATGTAATCACATTCCACACAAGTAGATGCACATACTTCTTTAAGATGGCTAAAACTCAATAGTCTAAAACCCATTTAAAAATATAATTTTATAACATGAAGAATACAATTTTCTCATATGAGCATATTACATAAATGGTCAGGAAGAGCCACTGCTTTTAATTTATTTACCAGCTTTCAGCCACACTACATTTAGCATTGTGATCCAATAATTTAACAACATTATGATCAAATGCAAAACAGAAGGTGAAGATAATAAGATTAGTTGATTTCATCGAACCCAATCCAAAAGGGTATAATATTTATATGAAAGGCTAATCAACAAAGACTAGTAGTGCATTATGGAAAAGTACTCTCTAGTGACAATTTTGCCATGCTTAGCAACCATATACCTTTCTCCGATGGCGATCTGTATAGCTTACATATTCCAATGGGACCCTAGCACCCCTAGACAGCTTAGATAGAACAGAGATTAGTTCATCAAGCTTTGACATCTCCTCACCAGCAAACTTCTTAATGATTGCATGGCGAGGAACTCCAGCTCTAAATAGCATATATCTGCAACAAGCAAATAAAATAGTTTAACTTGATAATGCGGACTTGCAGTTCATGCCAAACTAAACTAACTAAAAAGAAAACCAGGATTTTAGCATCTAAAAAAATGGCTCACTACCAGGGTTCCAAATAACAGAATCGGCCAGTGGATACATGAAAACTTTTACATAATTAGCATAAACACTCAAATCAACACTGAGGCAGTTCAACTAAAAATCACAAAATCTTGTAAATCTATCATTTCGTAGTTGGAAAAAAAGATAGTCAAATAAAAGAATTAATTAAAAGAGTTATGTTACAAACAGTATCATATTTTTACATAATTTGGCTGGCATAGTAAATTGTTACAGAAGTTGACATAATGAAGTAACAAATAAGACTAATGTGTCCAAATATATTGTTAGATAGAACGTAATCCGAAATAAAAACTATGATCTTTAAATGTATAAAAAGCCAAAGTAGTCTTTGATTTCCATTTTAGATAATTCGTACCGTTTCAGTGCCATTTCATTGTGAGTTGAAATTCAAAGAATTGAATTCGGAAATTCCATGTGAAGTTTTTATGTATCATCCAGTACATTATGATACTTCTGGTTTTTTGTACCCTGCTCTCAACTAGTTGAAGTTGGCAACATTAATTCTTTTTCTCCACTTTGTTTTGTTTAGGCTTATCTTTCCATGATATCTGATGCTAAGCCATTCCTAGTTCAACTCATTGTGATTTTCAACACATCCACAAAATACTAAATTTAAAATAATAACAAAAGTCATGCAATATATAAGCTGATCCATTTAAGGCCAGCAAATAGAAGACCTACAAAGGGTCATTAAGATTCCCTAGTAGAATTTTAATCTCAAGTGAATCATTTATTCGAATTGCTAGCAGGTGGTTCACTTACATACGCTAGATCAAAACAACTAAAAGTAAATGCTGAATACAGTAACAATTAAGTAGTCTGAAATAAGCAAAAGTGAACTTAAAAAACCAATCCACACACAGCAATTCAATTCTCAACATAAATTCAGAACAATAACCTACCCAGGTTCTGCAACATACACCAGACCGCACTGGAAACGAAAATTTCTAGCCTGTTTCAGACAAAAGCAAAAGTTTCAAGTTGATAATGAGCTAGAGTATGTGGTACATGATCCAAATGGCCGAAATAAAACCAGAAGTTGCAATTCAGACTGTACACAATAGCTTTAGATTAGAGAATGATCAAACCAAATCAAGAAAAGAGAGACTGTTTAGGGATAAAAAAAACAAGGCAAAGAAAAAATAGTGTAGCCTAGGAAGATGTGACCCAATATACAGCTGTAGCAAAAACATAATTTCATCATAATTTAAGATTTACTTCATTGAATATAGATAATTCCAGAAACATGAAAAATAGATATGTATCACTTATTAATGTTGGTGATATGCAATACATGAGCTCCTCAACTTGTCAAAAGCAAGCTGAGCATTATCCACATATTGTATCACCCGACCAAATGATACTGTGAGTGAAGAGGACATTTAAGGAGGTATGTGATGTAAAACAATTGTCACCTCATTTCAGATAAAAGGCTGCAAATCCAATATACCTGTTGATAAGACAGAGGGTGTAGCACCGCACCACTTACTTCTAAGAAATAGTCAGGAGTTATGGAGTGTAAATCCTGAACCTGGAATGTAACGGGTCATAAATTTTAAGCATGAGGAACAAGACAAATTATAGCTTAAAGACAAAAGGCTAACTCAAGCAAAGACCTTTTACAAAGCAAAGGCAGACAATCTAAAAAAAAGAACACAGGTACATAGATTTTTTTTTTTCTACTCCTAACTTTTGCAACAATGGAATAAAACAACTGTAAAATTGATGGACACCTTTCAGCATGTATGCTGAACTTTGAATCACAATGTGGAATGAGAACAAACAATGAGCAGATAAATCAAAAGATTCACCTAACAACTGATTGAAAGAAACCTACCCTATATCAAAATACTGTTCATCAATGCACCACCTTGCCCAACCTCCACCTAAAATGGTCTTCCTTTTAGCAACATTAAACTAATCATCTTCTTTTAAGGTAGGAATCCACATAATTCTAAGAGGCTCAGCAGACAACTTCACATTAATTCCTTGAATGGCACAAGGCAACCCCAATCCATCAAATAAAAGATATTTCGTATATTTAAAAATTAATCAGTAGCAGCATTTTATTATTTAATCAGTCATAAACCTCTGCTGCTGGATGGTAGCACTCCTAACTTCAGCTAAGATATCAGTGGACATTAGCAGCGGATTTACTAATTTATTATACACAGTGCAATGATGTTGACTGATGCACAGCTACCATGGCACAGGTTAAAGAAAATTGATGGTCAAAATGACTCCATATCCTGAAAATTAGGGTTGATTCATTCCTTGAAATTTGATAAATCAATGATTATGAAGATTAATTATCATGATACTGCACTAGAGTTAGAAAATTTAAGGTCATTGGATTTCACATGAAGTAACTCAAAATTGATTCAAAAAATAAACAATAAAACAATGGGCGGCTGAAAAACAAAAATAAATCCTACCACCAAGTTTACAGATAAAGATGTGCCACCCCTTTCAATTTCAAGTTCAATCTTCTGGTCAACACTGTCATCAAGTAAACTCTCCAGTTTCAGAAATTGTGTACTTACCTGCAATAGGATTTAAATACATAATAAAAAAAGACATGGCATGAGCAAGATAGAAAAAGTTAAATATTCGTACAATTATGTATAGCAATTATTCATAAGAAATAAGTCAGCAATTAGAATACCCAAGAGTGATCTAGAAATAAAAAACTAATTTAGTCTAATGAAATTCAAACTTACTTCTCCATTCACACGAACAAGCACATCACCTGCTTCTAAATGTGTATGAGCTGGGCCACCAGGCACCTGAAACATGTCAGTACACATTATTTACAAATTGCATTTTGTTCTTCTCATTGAACAATTATAACTTACAAAAACACATTAGCTCACCATAGAATCAACCACTAGCATTCCAGTTTCCCCAGGTGGAGATGCATGCCTTACTATCTAAAAATACTCGAATCAAAATAACAAGAATATGTCAGTAACACACCATTGCTTAAGAATATTATCAACTACCAAAAGAATGAGAATTACACTTAAGAACTAAATACCTGTTCAGTTTCACTCTGAAGGCCAAGTCGACGTGTCTCATCAAATCCTTTATGGAGAAATGTAACCTATGATAATGGGGGGGAAAAACTAATAACAACTCATACTTCATAGTGCTAAAACATCTAATCTCAAATATAATCTAATGTAATCTAATATATCTTTATGAAAAGCTGAAGTAGAAAGAAAAAGTTTCAATCAATCAGAATGCATGATTTCAAAATACTAATTTTCTACAAATTTGAAATAAAAATAGTTAAATATATTTTTATGATATAATCATTTTCTAATACATTATTTATCTCTTCTTCTAATAAATCTTAGCTTTTGTAAAAAGCTATTTCTTAACTTTTTTTTATATATCTCTATTACAAAAGCTGAGGGTTGCCAATATATATGCCTCATTGTACATCAGCTCTGCTCTCTGCTTCTTCAGTTTACTTTTTTTTCGTTTTAATTTATTTTCATATTTTAATGTTTAATAATAATCTCTCTATTTAATGTAGATATAACTAGGAAAGAAAGGTACAGATAAAACATTAATGCCCTTTTGACTTTTCCTACTCCATCTTTAAGTCTTAACTTAGGATAGTTTTTATTTCAGCTTTTTCTTTAGTAGTTTATTTTTGTTATTATTGCAGATATGCAAAGCTGCTATCAGTTTACTTTCACTTGAAATAATCCATTCCTGTAATGTTTTACATAATTATTTAATTTATTTCACATGAATACACAATCATGTGTTTTTTATCCACAATATAAACAATCATTGTCAACTGATAGAATGTATTTTGTGCAGAGCTTGGAGCAAAGCAATGTGTCAAGGAAATATTGAAATCACAAGAATTACATATCATGGTTGATTTCTTTTTACATTTTTCTAAATATATATGATCCGATATTTTCAGTGGCCATTGACATACAAAATCAAAAGACAAATTTCATATCACAATAATAACCTTCAAAATATAATAATTAAATTACTTGTCATTATTATTAAAATCGATTAAGTATCATTCCAAAATTTAAAGTAACTGAAACTTTATTTATCGGTAGAATCTTTTTAAAATCCAATTCCTTTTCTTAGTGGGATAACTATTATGCGTGATTGTACAATTTTAGACTCCTTACGAAGGAAATAATGCTATCATATAAATATTAAATTATTAGTTTAATAATTAATAAAAATATTTTAATATTAAATCAAATTAATCTATTTGCATTATATATCTGCAAAATGCACTTCTACAAACGGCCAAATGAGTTTTAAAAATCCAACTTTCTAGAATTTCAAAATAAAAATAATTAAAAATTTCATAATATTATTTTCAATTAGAACTTATGTTCTAATGAATCATTAGAATATGTAGATTTTATCTTATCAAATTAGATAGATATTTAAGATACTATCATTTATTATCATTCAATGTTATCAAAGGTGCATTGAGGCCTTGGCGCCTAAGCAGCCCAAAGGCGGGCGAGGTTGCTGAGGAGTGCAACTTGTCGCGCCTTGAACCTTGCCTAAGGCGCGCCTGGGTGAGGTTGGAACCCTTTTTTTCTGCTATTCTCTTCGGCAAAACAACATAGTTTTCTGTTCCTCCCTCCTATTTTCTATTCCTAAACGACGTAGTTTCACACCAAACCCTTTTTTTTTTCTCTTCTTTTTCCTTTTTCTTTCTTCTTCAGCCAACCTCCCCTTCTCTCTTCTTTTCTTTCATCTCTTTGCCAACACACCGCTGCTGCTGCTGTCCGGCTGTCCTGCTCGGTACTGCCGCTGCTGTCCGGCTATCCCCCTCGGTACCACAGCCATCCAGCTGCCGTCCGCCGTCCAGCTGCTCTGCTGTCCCTTGTTGCTGCTGCTACTGTCACTGCTGCTCAGTACTCACTAAGGTACCCCTCCCCTCTCTTTCTTTATCTATCATTTTCTTTACTGTAGTTTGGTTTAATCAACCCAAGCAAATATATCTTCAACTGCAATATATCAGATCATGTTCCAGTTTTTAAAATGAGTTTCTTCTCCCACTTTAGGATTGCTTAGTAAAATTTTAGTTAAATAGGTAGTTTTGATGTGAGGTCCCTTTAAATAAAACTAGTTAAAATTGAAAAATATATGAAAATTACTTTTACAAGTTTGGTTTATTTTCTTTTTAATCTGTTAACAATTATTTTACGTGGATACTGGTATATATGAGGCATTTATACCTGTTATGAGTCCTGACCTGTATAAAGTGCCTTTCCTTCAAATTTGTTCATGGGAGACCAGTCCTACAGATTTTGTTCAGGTTTTATCTTTTCATACCAGCAGTGTTATATGAATGATGCATAACTTGAGACCTAGGGGATATACATTGTCATTGACCATAGTTCACTGCAATATATATATTTGTGTAATAAGGCTGCTGTCCCTAAGGTACCCTGTCCAGCTGCTGTCCCTCTCCTTTCTGCTAATTTCAGTATAATAAGGCTGCATTATTGGGTTATTTTGAACATCAATATAAGAACCTCTTGTACATATAGCTAGTAGTTTATTAATATTATCTAAAAATTATTTTGAATGTGTTTTATTGACATTAATATGTAGAAGATATGGAAGTGATTCACAAGCAGAGATGCTTTTGGTGTGTTAATTATCCTTTGTTCTTGATTATTTACTAGATAGAATAACTGAATAAGTCTTGTTTCCATTCATATCCAAGATGAACTTGCATGTATAATAGCATATATAATACTACTATTTGTATGACATTCATTATTTAGTTTTTTTCATACTTGTGATGTTGTGAATGATTTATGAAGTATTTATGATTTTTATTCATTAAAAATTTTGCAATATTTTATTTATACAGTTTAATACTTAATGGACGGTGAGGTAAGTGGTGGTGCTCCGAGTGCATCTCGTAATAATAATGCTAGAAGTTACCTGGGTTGGAAATATGTACGCATGTCTAAACCACCCAATACAAATGATGTGATTTGTAATTTTTGTGATAAAGTTACAAAAGGAGAGGTTTATCGTGCAAAGCAACACATTGTAGGAGGATATCGAAATGTTAAAGGTAGTTCAAGATGTCCCTCTCATGTAAGGGAAGAAATTAAAGAATTCATGTTAAAAAAAAAACTTCATCAACTATTGCAAGGAATTCAATTCCAAATATTGAAGATGTAGATGCTTATGGAGATAATGAAGAATTAGATGATATTGTTAGGGGAAGCAAAGGTTCGAAGGAAGTAACAAGTCAGTTAGTATGGCAAAAAAGCCAAGGCAAAAGGGTCTAATAGATGTTTATTTTGCTCCAAATATAGAAAAAGTTATTCAAAGTAGAAAAAAAAAACAAGGCAAGGCAATCTACAATCAATGAAGAATGCAAGAAAGAATTGCAAGATAGAGCTTGTAGAGATATAACTCGATGGATATATGATGCGACAATACCATTCAATGCCATTAAATATCCAAGTTTTGATGTGATGATTGAATCCGTAGGCAATATGGTGTTGGCATGAAACCACCTAGTTACCATAAGGTGAGGTAACCAAAATGATGGAGTCCTATGAAGATGAATGGGCAAAGTATGGTTGTTCTATTATGTGTTATGGATGGACAGACAAGAAAAATAGGACCCTCATTAACTTTTTAGTAAATTCACCAAAAGAAACTTTTTTTGTTAAATCTGTTGATGTTTTTGAGTATTCAAAGACTGGAAAAAAGATGTTTAAGTCACTTGATAGCTTCGTAGAACACACTAGGGAAGCAAATGTGGTCCAAGTTATCACTGATAATGCAAGTAATAATATTGTTGGAGATAAATCTAAAAACTCTCATTTCATGGTTCTTGGCTTTTGTGTTTTTCAATTTGCAACTAAACTGTCTTTCTTTGATTTGTTTTTAGGAAAACTATTGGAAGCAAAGAGACCACATTTGTTTTGGACTCCCTGTGCTGCTCATTGCATTGACCTAATATTGGAAGATATTGGAAAATTGCCTACTTTTCGTAGGACATTGAAAGGGGCAATGAGCCAATGAGCTTGAACACTTTCATTTATGTTCGACCAGGAGTAATGAATTTGTTAAGACATTTCACTGGACAAAAAGAACTTGTTCGAGTTGGTGTGACAAGATTTGCTACTACTTTTCTCACTTTTCAGCACATACATAAGCAGAAAAATAATTTGAGAAAGATGTTCACTTCAAAAGAATGGACAACTAGTAAATGGGCCAAAGAAGCTAACGGTAATCAGGTGACGTCTATTATCTTGATGTCCTCCTTTTGGACTAGCATTGTATATATCTTGAAGCTAATTAGCCCTTTAGTCTAGGTACTTAGATTGGTTGATGATGAGAAAAAAACCAGCAATGGGATACATCTATGAAGCTATAGATAGGGCTAACGAGACTATCATGAGTTCTTTAAATAACAATGAAGAGAAATACAAATATGTCTTTAAAATTATTGACAATAGATAGGATTGTCAACTCCACCGGCCTTTGCATGCAGCCAGATATTACATAAATCTTGAGTTTTTCTATTCAAGTTCTAAGTCTTATCAATATACAGAGGTTATGAAGGTTTTTTATGCAACATTGCAAAGGTTGGTCCTAAGCATCAAAGAGCAAGACAATTTATGATCAAATTGCATTGTACCAAAATGAGGAAGGACTATTTGGGATTGACATAGCTATTAGGCATCGAAAAACCAAATCTCGAGGTAAACTTTAATCAAATAATTGCTTTTACAAGTAGTTAGCCAATCAAGATTTAGGAACTAAATGTTATGTGACTTATATCTTAAATATTGGCATTGCAGCTCAATGGTGGAATTCTTATGGATCTTCAACTCCGGATTTGCAAAAGTTTGTTAATAAGATGCTTAACCTCACTTGTAGTGCATCTGGCTATGAGCGTAATTGGAGCACATTTGAGCATGTAAGCATTAAACAATTGAATTTAATTTTTTTTTCAAAAAACATGATGCACTTTGCAACTTTGATGAATTGTATTGAAATTGTTTTACTTATAATTGCAGATTCATAGCAAGAAAAGAAATAGACTAGCTCAAAAATGCTTGAACGATTTGCTATTTGTCAAATACAATCGAGCATTAAAGAGTTGATATGATGCACGTGAAAACATTGATCCCATTTCTTTTCAAGATATAGATGATAGCAATGAATGGTTGATGGGTGTGATGGATGAGGAAAATGATAAAGAAAATTTTGTATTTGATGATGATTCTTTGACATGGGATGCAGTTGCTAGATCTAGTGGAGTTGGAGAGGAGGCCCACCATACTCAATCAATTAAAGGAAAAAATATTGGCTCCATATCTACATCAACTACTAGGTGTAGGCCTAAGCAAGTAGAAAAGGCAAAACCTTCTCAAAAGAAAGCTACTCCTCTAATACTTAGAGATGAGGAACAAGTGGATTTTGAAGATGAGGAAGAGGGTAGTGAAGAAGAGGAAGAGGATTTCAATGAAGAAGAAGAAGAAGAAGAAGAAGAAGAAGAAGAAGAGGAAGGAAAAGAAGAAAACATGGAGCTTAGTGATGATGAATGAATGATAAGTGATGTGAAGACTATAATTAATATTTATTATGAAATTAGGAGTGTAAAACCTACTATAATATTAGTATAATAGTACTGCTCTAAGACTAAGACTTATAATTATTTTATAAGACTATATTTTACTTTTATTACTTTTATTTATGTGTTATATTGTAAACTTGTGATATAAGTTCTAGGTCTATTTTACTTCATTTTATTTTGTGCGCCTTACTTTCGTCAGGCGCATGCCTCACCTTAGGCGATAGGAGCCCTTATCGCCTCGGTACACTTTTCGCCTTTAACAACTATGTTATCATTGGCAGTGGATTTTTTATAAAATACTAGAATACTTATCTATGAAAAAAATATTTTTAAATAAAATAATATATACCCAATAACCTATAATTATGATTTTGTAAAATTTGAAAATAAAATAATTAAAAACAGTGTAATATTATCAAGTTTAAATAAATGATTTTATTCATTTCTACAAAATTGTTTTATAATATTCATTTGTAGAGGAAAACAATAGAACAATCTTCACACCCAGGCGAAGCAGGGGACACATCTAGTATTCGATTTAAACAGGGCCATGAAAATATGCTGATCTTCTAGCAATCATTACTGATTATCAACAAAACTCAATATGCATATATTCAATCCTCTCTTTAGCACAACCGACACTACTACATTGCAAAAATATATAAAACAACAAATAAATGAAAAGAAGCTCCCTAAGGATAACATCAATAACAAACCTGAAGTGTACCACGAGGTATATGAACTGATTCCCATTTATTTGCATAAGAATCTCTTCCCTTCTGAAGATATCCTAGTGCACGGACAACCTGCAAATTAAATGTCATTGATGCAGTCACTAAAATGTTTAGTTGAATCTGAAGGTTTAAGAAAGGCATCAACAAGTAAAAATCACGTTGAAGGCAAAAGCATTTAGGTATTGATGTACTTTTTTAGCAATGAAGTGCTATTAGCATACGCATTTTTTGCTATTTATTTTTTTTTACATGTTTCTATTGTTTGTTCTCAGAAATTCACTTTATATCACTGCTTTAACAAAACAAAACTCAAGTTACCATTACCACTTTGATACAAGAAAAAGTAACCATTGTGTGTCAAAGTGCAAAAGCACATGGTACTTTTTTCAACTGTTCCCATTATTTTATTATGAATGAAATGCCTAGGAAAAATATTGTAGGAAAGTTGTCTGATTTGATTACTAAAAATTAGGAAATTATTCTTTAGAATATTTTCTTTTATATCTTTGATATATTTCCTTTTTGTATCTTTGATATTTTTCCTTTTTTTAAACATTGATTTTAGGGTTAGAAATTCTATATAAACACATGTAATTCTTTGTGATTAAATAAGAAAAAGAGAGCTTAAATTCTCTCTGTTTTCTAGCATGGTATTAGAGCTGGGTTCGACCAATCTTTTTTTCTGCTTGAAGCAGTCACTAGATTTCTAGGGTTTTAATACTCATTGTCATACAAACATAATTGATTTTCACTGCATAGGCAGGAGGAAGCACTAGCCATCGACCAAGCTTTCGTCGGAATCTCGTCAATGGTAACAGCCGCATGTGAGCACACACACCGATCGAAGTTTCTATTAGAATTTTACTCGCTAGCGCGTGAGGCATTATCCGACCACCGTTTTTTGAAGTTCTTGTTTTCGATCCCCTTTTCTTACTATTCCGATCTAGGCTAGGTGTTTCAGTTACTATTATTGGCTATGTTGACATATTTGCTACTTATATTGTACTTTTTTTACTATTTTCTGTTATTCATAGCAAGCCAAAAAAATTTGAAGTCTAGTGGAGGGGGACGTGCACTTCAGGCTAGTGTCTCGGATTAAGAGCAGCAGTCATCTTCAAGCTTATTTTCTTTTACAAAGGAACAAATAGACCAACTGTACAAGCTCCTCGAGTCTCAAAAACTCCTTGTTCTTTAGCTCAAAAAGGTAACCACTTACAAGCTGCTTTTATTAGTGTCAATCCTGATCATACCTGGATCATTGATTTAGGTGCAACTGACCATATGATAGGATTGTCAAATCTTTTTTCTTTTTTATAGTCCTTGAGCAGGTAATCAAAAAATTTTAATTGCAGATGGCTCTCTTTCAGCCATTGCAGGAAAAGGTTCAATAGTAGTCTCCTTCACTTTTCATGATGTTCTTCATGTTTCCAAACTATCTTGTAATCTATTGTCTGTTAGAAAGCTAGTACGTGATCAAAATTGTCAAGCTAAGTTTTTTCCAACTCATTGTGTATTACAAGATTTGACCTCAGGAAGGATGATTGGCAGTGCTAAACAGAGTGGAGGACTCTATTTCTTTGATGATGGTTCTGATTTAGGACAACAATCCCAACAAATAAGTACCTACTTTGAATCTATTTCTGTTTCCAATAATGATATTATGTTATGGCATTTTAGATTAGGTCATCCAAGTTTTAAATATTAAAAACATTTGTTTTTTAAGTTATTTGGCCATAAAGATCCATCTTTGTTTCATTGTGAAATATGTGAATTTGTAAAACATCATCGTGCTTCTTTTCCTTCACAACCTTCAAAACCATTCACTATTATTCACAATGGTGTTTGGGGTCCTAATAAGATGAGTACACATTCTAACAAAAGATGGTTCATCACATTTACAGATGACCATACTCAACTTTGTTGAGTATATTTGTTGAAAGAAAAATCAAAGGTGGAACAGGTTTTCAAAAAATTTTATACTATGATGCAGACTCAGTTTCAAACCAATATACAAAATTTTCAAAAGTGATAATGGAAAAGAGTATTTTAACATGATCTTAGGAAACTTCTTTCTTGAAAAAGAAATAATACATCAAAGTTTCTGCATTGATACACCTCAATAGAATGGTGTTGTGGAACAAAGAAATTGACATATTTTAGAAGTGGCTCGTGCATTGCTCTTTACTACTAAAGTACCCAAGTATTTGTTGGGAGAGACTGTTTTAATTGCTGCATAATAAATAGAATGTCTTCCAAAGTTCTAAACTATCAAGCTCATTTTTAGGTTTTCACAAAAATATTTACAAATGCTAGACTTTTTGCTGATCTACCTTTGAAAATATTTGGTTATACAGTTTTGTTCATGAACATAGAAAAGTTGGAAAACTTGAACCTAGAGCTATAAAATGTGTTTTCATTGGATATTTCCCTACTCAAAAAGGCTATAAATGTTTTGATACAATTTCAAAAAAATTATGTTACAATGGATGACTTTTTTTGGAAAAACAACCGTTTTTTCAAGATATTCATCTTCAAGGGGACAATTTTAAGGAATATTCATTTGTTAAATCTTTTGATATTTTTTCAAATGATATATTTACTTCGCAGGAATTTGAGTCTAGTGCACCTACATCAAATGGTCAAGATTTAATTGTTGAAACTCCTCTTACTATGAATAATGTTTCTACTAAATCCAAGCCTAAATTTGAAAACCAAATATCTGAACACCAATCTTTGGAAATTGGGAACAAGGGACAACCTAATATATTGCCTCAATATGATAATTCCACTAAACCAATAGGGAATAGATTCACGGAAGGTGACCAAACATGGAAAGGGATTGTTTACCTGAAGAAGAATCATAACTAAAGAAAAGAGGAATTGGCTCTGCAGCACGACCATGATTTTGAACTGAGGACAAACCAACAATCTGAATCTAGTACAGGTGATTCTCATTCTAACCATGAGACTTCTGAATATGATATTCCTATAGCTCTTCAAAAAGGGGTTAGATCTTGTACTAAATATCCAATGTCCAAATTTGTGTCATACTCAAAATTGTCTCCATCTCTTGTTGTTTTCACATCTCAATTGTCCAGTGTAGAAATTTCTAGCAGCGTACAGGAGGCTCTAAAAATTCCAAAGTGAAAGGAAGCTATCCTTGAAGAGATGAGAGCTCTTGAGCACAACAATACTTGGAGTGTTGAGACATTGCCCATAGGGAAGACCACTGTAGGCTGTAAATGGGTCTTCACTATGAAGTATAATTCTAATGGTTCAATGGAGAGATACAAGACCCAATTGGTGGCTAAAGGATTCACCCAGACATATGGCATTGATTATTCTGAGACTTTTGCTTCAGTTGCAAAATTTAATACGATAAGAGTACTTTGATCTGTTGTCACTAACCTAGATTGGCCGTTGTAGCAATTGGATGTGAAGAATGTTTTTCTCAATGAAGACTTAGTGGAGGTATACATGGACAGTCCACCAAGCTTTGAAACGAAATTTGACTCAAAAGTGTGCAAGCTGAAGAGGCCCTTATATGGCTTGAAACAATCTCCAGGAGCTTGGTTTGAAAAATTTACACAATCTATCAAAAAACAATGATATTCTCAAGGACAAGCTGACCATACATTATTTTTCAAGTTCTCTTCAGAAGGAAAAGTTGTTGTATTAATAGTTTATGTTGATATTATTCTCACAGGTGATGATGTGGCTGAAATGAAGAGATTGACGAAAAGCCTTGCACTAGAATTTGAGATCAATGATTTGGGAGCTATACAATATTTTCTTGTGATGGAAATCGCTCGTTCAAGGAAAGGAATTGTTGTATTTCAATGCAAATATATATTTGACCTTTTGAGGGAGACTGGAATGAGTGGTTACTGACCAACCGAGACTCCCATGGATCCTAATGTGAAACTTTGGAAAAAGGGAAATGCTCTTGTTGATACAGGCAGATACCAGAGATTGGTTGGCAAGCTAATTTATTTATCTCATACTCGACCGGATATTGTCTTTGCAGTTACTGTTGTTAGTCAATTCATGCAGGCATCTTATGAGGAACATCTTGAGGCAGTCTACCGGATTTTAAGATATTTGAAATCCACTCCTAGAAAAGGTCTGTTCTTTAAAAAAACTAATCATAGGAGTGTTGAAGTATTTACTAATGCAAATTGGGCAGGATCAATGACTGATAGAAGGTCTACTTCAGGGTATTGTACCTTTGTATGGGGGAACTTAGTTACTTGGCAAAGCAAAAAACAAAGTGGTGTTACTTGAAGCAATGCAAAGGCTGAGTTTAGAGCCATGGCTTATGGGATATGTAGGATATTGTGGATACATATGATTCTCAAAGAACTTAAGAAAAAAGTGGAACTTCCTTTAAACTTATAATGTGACAATGAAACTGCAATAAGCATTGCTCACAATCCAGTCTAACATGATAGGACGACGCATATTGAGATTGATAGACACTTTATAAAGGAAAACTTGAAAGTTATCAACTATTTACTTGCCATTTGTTCCTTCTACTCAGCAAACAGCCGACATCTTGACCAAGGGGCTTGCAAGACATAACTTCAAACATCTGATAAGCAAATTGGGCATGCTTGACATCTATACACCAACTTGAGGGGGAGTGTAGGAAAGTTATCTGATTTTATTGCTAAAAATCAGAAAATTATTCTTTAGAATATTTTCTTTTATATCTTTGATATATTTCCTTTTGTATCTTGGATATTTTTCCTTTTTTGGATCCTTGATTTTAGGGTTAGAAATTCTATATAAACACGTGATTCTTTGTGATTAAATAAGAAAAAGAGAGCTTAAATTCTCTCTATTTTCTAGCAAATATGAATGTTTTATTCCTTCCTCATAACAAAAATTTATTTTGTAAGAATAAAGAATAGTTTGTTTGGTACTAATTGGTGGCAATGTTACCATCCAAGCAATTATATACAGACAATCGCAACATAACCATCCACACAATTATTAGATGGGCAAAGAACAAGTGTTGCAGTCATCTTGTTTATGACGTGTCCCATGAAAGTATGACTGCAAAGATGCTACCTAGTAACGGTATTAAAGTGACAATTAACTAAACCTCATGGTTCTAAAATTAAAATGACAAAGAATTGCCTAGCGATGATATTAAAGTGACAATTAACAAATCCTCATGGTACTAAAATGACAAAAAATTACCACTTAAGTGTCAAAATGTTAAACAATAAGATATTTTTTAAACTTTTTCCTACTATTAAGACATTAAGCTATAACTCAATTGAAAATAGAACCTTAATTATGCCTAAGGCGCTTGCATGAAGCCCAATGCCCAAAGGCTTCTCAGATCTTATGCAAAGGGCCAATGGCACATTCACCCTGGCACACAAGGCATGCAAGTACATGCCTTCACTTGGGGATTACCATTAAAGAAAACCTCAAGTATGCGTTGGTGATACACCATCCCCACATGTTTCTTTACACTGTTCCCCAAAAAAATAAATGAAGGAAAATACAATCAATGAGCTGCTTTCAGCCTGAAACTGATCATTCCGGAAGGCTCATTAATCTAAGTTTAGGGTATCATTCTTTGGTGCTCCTCTACCAACATTTTGGTATAAAAATCTAAGTTTACTCCTCTACCAACATTTTGGTGCTCTTCTCCATTCTGTGTCTTACATTTCTCTTTCTACTTTCTAAGCAATTGTATTATTTCTTTGCCTGAAGAAATCAAAATCTTTTTTTTTTTCTTCTTTTTTTATATGTTTTTGCACAAAATTAATTTCTGGCCTTAGGCATTATGACTCCTAGAATTACATTCTATTTACAGAAATGCGTCACATAACACCTAGCAGAGAAACCAAAAGCACAGAATAAAAACACTCACTCGTTCTAGAGGTAAGAAAAATGCAGAAGCACTTGATGACTTGCTCCCAGCATTCAAGGCCACTGCCCTGCCTTGCCAATCAATGACTGGAGAACCACTTGACCCACCCTTAGTTCCAGAAGCAGCCTATAAGCAAAAGTCAAACATTATTGATTAGTAGGAGACAAGGTATTTGATTAGTTTGTGACTATTTAACAACCCTGAGCCTAGCTTTGAGCAGTTGCAATACGAAAACAAGTGTTCCTTGCCAGAAAGAAACTAAACAAAATTACAGTTAGACACAACACTTGATTCAGCATTTCGATGATCAAATTTATGCATAAACATATTTATATAACAAAGGTAGCTAACGAGATTATGGACTCAAAAATTGCAAATTATTCAAAGAAAAGGAAAAAAAAAAATGAAATAGACAAAAGCTACACATAGTATTAGCATCACAAACTTGGAATAAAGAACGGAAAATCGTACAGAAACAAGCAGTTACTATAGCTTATTACTCAACACTGGCGACAAGACCATGTAACATAAAAATAAGTTCCACAACTGCTTCATGCAAAATGTTGAGGATCCGCTAACTATAATGTATAAAAATTATCTATCTGCGATAATAGAATCCAGAATTGAGCTACTTACTTGCATGTAGAATGTGTTGAAGTCGTTATATCCATCCCTACACCAAAAAATACTAGTGAGCAAGAGAGTTTTAACTTTTAACAATAAATCAACAAAATGCAGCATATTAAAAATTCTGTGCTTTGTATTCTAAACTCAAAAACCAAAGACCCTAGTCTACTTTGTGTCACATTAAATGACAAAAGGAAATTTTATGCTATTCATTCTAGAATAAATTGTATTCAAACATTGAAAAAAAAAAAAGTGGGACCTATCCAATCAATGCATAACATCAAAAGAATTGTTTAGCTTGCACCCATACTTCATCTAAAAAAAAGGAAGAAAGAAAAAAAATAAATAAATAAATGACTTCAATTTGAATGACCATTTCATAGTCCAAAAACATAAAATTAATATTAAGACCCACCTAGGCGAACCATGTGTACATTATCATTGATGGAATTTGCAACAGTGGAACTATTTCATTTAGCCTGTTATACCAAATGTGTGCACTTCTTGACATGCAGTGAGACATTCAAAAGACAACAATATTAAATGTAGACATACTTCTTGTAATGAGGTGCATCGCGATCCAAACGAGCAAGGGTGCCAGCTAAAATGGAAACCTGCAAATTAATATTCAAATCAACTAAAGAATATTGACCGTATTAAAAAAAATCCACAAGCAGAGAGCCTGGTTCTGACAATATCACTTAGCCTATCTAGCATAAAGAGGAGCCTTGATATGGAACATTTTTATTCGCTACCACCTCTTGTTTAGGTTTTGCAGCATTAAAACAGGTGGCCACGGAGATCCTTAAACATCAATAAGAAAATAGGGGAATTCCAAACAAATAAACATGAAAAATGATCACGCAAAGGAATACCTTTTCACCACTATCATTGCCAACAACCCTAATTTCAAGTCCGACACAAGCAGCCTCGGGGGCAAGAGGAATCTCCTCATAATTCAGAAACTGAACTGCACCAGGATCATAACGAAAGAAGCCAAAATCATGTACCTAAAAAGAATGAAAAATATCAAAAGTCATAAAACATATAGTAACAGCTTATGCGAATATACACATTAATGAAAGAATCATACACATGAAAACATGGAACCAATTTTGTTCTACTACCACCCTACGCCTTTAATAACATATATCAGTAGCACTTTTTGCTTTCCTTTCATCGTTGTTGTATTGCTTGCTAGTGAAAAAGAGACATGAAGCATATTGATCACAACAGATTCAGAAAAATCATAAATCATAGGAAAAAATTTCCACTTACAGGATCTCTATATATTGGATGGACAGGAATTTCTTCACGATTTACAAACATAGCCTCTGCAACCACAGGTCCTACAAAACCAAAAATTAACAAGTAAATTAACCAATACCCAAAAAGAAAAAGGAAGAGAGGTTACAAATTTTTAAACCAAAGAACAAGTCTTCCATATGACAAGGAACCATTCATTTGGCTGTTGAGAAATCAAAGAAAATTATAGTACATTAATCCTTTATGACTTGTGTTATGTCTATATTCAGTTAACTATATATACAAATAATGCATAGTATTATGAACAAATAGCAAATTTTATTAGTTCACAAGAAATAGAATATTCATCTTAACCACAATATCTTAGATCAGGTAAATTTGTTCAAACAATCCTCTCCCTTTTTACTTCCTTTGGATTTTTTATTCTCAGTAATGAGTATACTTAGAAATTGAGAACTCTATGTTTTTTACACATCTAATATACAAAATTGTTTCATCAATTAAAATTTTTTAAAGGGGTCACAGGTTCTTTTTTTTTTTCCCTCCTATATGAAATAATGTAATCAGATGGTATAATTTATGTATCATGTATATTTCCAAAGTAAAAAGACAATACGTCATCTCTTACGTCATTTTGTTATGCTGCTCAGGCACATTACATAAATTCATACATAGTTGATTTCAGTATGTTCCTATCTTCTAATCTACAAACAAATATGGTTGCAAAGCAAAGTTGTTAAAGGCAAAAGGCACACGAAGCGCTAAAAGCTCATATCGCCTGAGGCACAAGGCAAGGCGCGCGCCTGACAGAAATATGGCACAAAAAATAAATGAAATAAAATAAACCTAAAACTCACAACACAATACATACATAAAATAAAATCATGAACTTAACTCAATACTAAAGAAATGCAATTCAAAAGAGCAAGACATAATGTTCAAGAGACACTTTAAACGTAATAATAAACATGCGGAAAAGAGGTAATAAAAGTAAAATTTAGTCCTACAAATAGCTAGAAGTCCTAGTCCTAGAGTAGTACTATTATACTATAATAGAAATCCTAAAGCATTTTTCATTACTAATTTACTATAAGTTTATAATTATTGTATTGGTTCTACACTCCTAATCTCCTATTAAATATTAATTGTAATCATCACATCGCTCATCACTCATCATCACTAAGCTCCATGTAGTTTTCTTTTTTTTTTTCTTCTTCTTCTTCTTTCTATTCTTTTAATCTTCCTTTTTTTTGTGAAATAATCAAGTGTGGGTAAGCGGGTGAATTACACTGATGTCTGATGGTACTCTAATTATCTAACTTGTAACAACTCAGTACCTAAATTATTATTTGTAACACAAAACCCCTTAAACCTTAATTTTACAACATAAAAGTATCTGCCATTAAAATTTGTTAAACCATTTAATGGGATGCTGATGTGGAAAGGTTCCACGTGTACAAAATGGGTTCCACAAAAAATTTTTACATTTCTCATTTCTTTCCTAAACTTTCTCTCACTTTCCCTCAAACCAAATATAATCAAACATTCCGTTAAATGATGAAAGTTTTTTGTGGGATCCATTTTGTACATGTGGTATTTATACGTGGAAATTTTTTACTAAATGGTTTAACAAATTTAGACGGCAAGTACTTTTATCTTACAAAATTAAAGTTTAAGGGGTTTTATGTTACAAATGATACTTTAAGTACTAAGTTGTTACGAGATAAATAGTTGGAGTACCGTCAGTGTAAGTCACCCGTGGATAAGCCCCACGTAACCTACTTTAAGTGTATGATAAAGGGTTAAGATTGTTTTGTCTTAAAAAGACCAAAAACATATAATAAAAACCTTAAATATTAAAGAGGCACACCTCGCCTGCGCCTCACCCAAAGGCGCACGCCTTTGTGACATCACCCGCCTTTGGGCTTTTGAGGTGCTAAAGCTAGCGCCTCATGTGCCTTGCGGCTCAAGTGCGCCTTTGACAACTATGTTGCAAAGTCTAATTATATCATGGCACACTTCATTGAAGTATCTCACAGCAAAACAACATAAAGCATTTATGTATTTTGTCTCAAAACTACACAACTTCCAAAATTGAAAACCTATAATCCTTGTTTAAAATGTGAAATTCTACTTTCGCTTGTGCAATGAAATAATTTGAATTTGAATTGTTCTAGGTTGTTTTAATCACCAAAAAAACAATATTTTAATTTTTTAATTGCATTAAATGCTTTATAGAAAGAGGCAACGGGGCAACCTGCAATATGCCCTGCGCATTGCCGAGCCATTTAATACACTTTAACCTAATCAAATCAATAAAACTATCACTAGCTGCCCTCACCATGTACAATAATATAAAAAACAAATCCAATTAAAACCAAAATTCTCAAAAAGTGATAGTACTAAAAAAAAAAAAATCATTTCCCCTTACATTTTGCACCATTTTTAGAATTATTAGTGTTGTTTCACTTTGTTTTTAATTAATTTTTATTGTGTAATTTGTAGTTGTTGGAGCTTGAAAAAGCATTTTAGGACCAAAAAGGAGCTAAAAAGATCAAATTTACATGAAATTCCAAGTCAAAACCAATATGGGAGCATTTTAGGATCGAAAAGAGATTCACACAGGCTGCTGATGTGGCCATGCAGCATGACCAAATGGAAGAATACCCCATTTCACATCCCTGCACACACAAGTTGTGTGAGTACCTCTTATCAACTTTTTAACTATTTTTATCCGTTTTCAGCCTAGGGATCCCTTGGGATATGTAAATTTTTTATTCCCCAAGACATATATGTCCAGAATGCCATTAGGGCATCAATTTAGGATTATGTGCCCTTGAGTCACTATAAACATCTCCTCTTCTCCACTTTTGAAGGAGGAACTCAGTCTTCCATCTACCTCCTTCACATCTTTTTCTTTCAAACTAGTTTCTCTAATTTCCAACAGAATTTTGAATAAAAAGGGCTGGCTCTCTTCCATTTCTAGAAGAGAGTAAGCCCCCACCATGTTTTCCCACACTTGAGCTTCAAAACGCCATTTTTTGGAGGAAAGCTTGGACAAGCTTGGAGGATGTTTGAGTAGAAACTCTCAATTTGGAAGGGACTTGAAGAATTACGGGGATCTTCTTAGTTTGCTCCTCTACCTTTATTTTATAGCTTTTACCTGTATTAGTAATGATTATGTGTTGTCTTGAATCTATTTTGAACATGGGTGCCTTTTGTTAGGGGAATGTGAGACCAAGTTTTATCTTTGATTTATTGAAGTGAAGATATTTGATGTTTATGCAATAATTTTTTTCCATGGATATCTGGATTTTGCCTTAATATATAGTTTTAGGCTAGTCGTTGTAGTATAGTGGTGAATATTCCCACTTAAAGGAGAAGTTTGGGTGTTAGTCTCCATTATCTTTATGAATGATGTTTAGGAATTATATAGAGCATTAGGGAGAGGTTTATCCGAAAGAGAGCCTTGACCTAGTGAGTGACTTTTATGATTCAAAACTGAAAGGGAGTTTCATATCAAAAAGGGATTATTTTTTAACCTATTAGTTTGGAATTAACAAAAAGGGAACCTAACCTACAGGAAGAGTGTGAACCTTAACAAGGCGGTTCAATCAAGATTATCTAACATCCATCAACCTTCATTCTAAAACAAGATTGTATGCAATTGCATAGTAGAGGGTAAATTAATTCTCTAATGCTCATAGTTAGGTGGTTTTAGATTAAAGTTAGATTACTTTATTTTCTTGCTCTAAAATTACATTAATCTCCATGTTGATCTATCTCTTGGATAACATAGAGAATCATTAGATAGTCCATAAGCATTCTTGATTCCTCGTGGGAATGACACTCAACTCACCGCTTACTACATGTATGATCTAGTGCGATCTAGTGCGCTTGTTAATAGAACCACAACGACAAGGTAAGCAGCACTCAAAAAGCTCAAACTAAGTTTATGTTCCTTCAAAAATAGCAAACAACAGAATATGAGAACTACAACAAAAATAAAGCTCATTACCAAGAGGGAGTTGTATGGGAAGTAGAGAAGAGATGTTTTACATTTTGTGAATAGACTACAAGCATTTAAAAGGAAAACCATAGTTGTCAAAGGCGCACCTCAAGAGCACAAGGCCTTGACCGTGGTGCCTTGAGCAGCCCAAAGACGGGCGATGTTACTGAGGTGTGCGCCTCGGTATGCCTCGGTGCACCTTGAGCTTCTATTCTACATTATAGAAGTTTTCTAAATTTTTTTTTTTAAGAAAAGAAGATATATGATTAGAAAATGGCAGTGCTTGTACCTTGTGATGTTGTGCAAGATTTATGAAGTATTTATGATTTTTACTCATTGAAAAATTATACAAAAGTTTATTTATGCAGTTTAATACTTAATGGAGGTTGAGGCAAGTGTTGGTGCTTCAAATGCACCTCATAGTAAGAATACTATAAGTGACCCAGGTTGCAAATATGTATGCATGTCTAAACCACCCAATACATAATATAATATTAGTATAATAGTACTACTCTACTCTAGGACTAAGACTTCTAGTTATTTATAATACTTTTATTATCTTTTTTGCGCATGTTTTTTATTGTTTTGCCTATTGAACATTATGTCTTGATCTTTTAAATTGTTTTTCTTTGGTATTGAGTTAAGTTTATGGTTTTATTTTATGTAGGTGTTATGTTGTGATATGAGTTATAGATTTATTTTATTTCATTTTATTTTGTACGCCTTACTTTCGTCAGGCAAGGCGCGCCTTGCACCTCTTATCGCCTTGGTGCGCCATTCGCCTTTAACAATTATGAGGAAAACCTGTTAAAATGCTGATAATAAATGGCTGGGACAGTAGAGGATTGTATCATTTCCTTTCAATAATTGAGTAGCAATCCAACACTTACCAGTCCTTAATCAGTTAATTCCAGCAAGAAGGTCACCTCATTGATGAATATAACCAAAACTATCTAATTTCATTAGCATAATGCACAATATCTTACACCATAAAAACTCTCCAGCATTCTACCGCAAGAATGGCATGGAAATAAGCTAGCACTGCAACTCACTCAAAAATCATAACTGCTTCTAGAATTCATGGGAATAAACTGTAATCTTTGGTTCAAAGGAATTGGGTGGGGAAAAAAAAAAGAAAAGAAATTCCCTTTCTTATCGTTTATTTGGTTATTAAATGAGAAGAGAACTCTTAATTCTCAAAATTTCCTTCAAATGCCAAAATCATTTCCTACCAAACTTGAGAACGGTAATACATATAATCAACATAAATGAAAATATGACTCGTTTTAGTCAGTAATATAACAGTAAAAAAATATTAAATCACCTCAAAGACAAAGAAAGTTTCAATTATTTTCTTTTCTCTTCTCTTCTTCTCCTCCATCAAGAAAGAAATGAAAGAAATAAACAAAGAAAAAGGAAATTCTTCTTTCTTTTCCCAATTTCCTCAAGCAAGAAGCAAAATAATACTCCCTCCCCCCAAACACCAATTCAAATTAAACAGCAAATACAGACAGACAAGGGCACTCACATAAACCAATTTAATTCAATTTCTCGTACGAAATACACAAAGAACAAAAGGGTACCAGGTTTGACGACGTGGCGATTGGTAAGGATAATTCCTCGGCGCTTATCAACTACAAACCCGGTGGCATAGCTGGCACCGGCAGACTCAGTATCAAACGCGCGACAAGCAGTTGTGCGAAGCACCACTACCGCTGGAACCACCTTATTAAGAGCCTTCCGCCAGTCGTCCGCCGTGGCAATGTTCTCTCGAAATGGAGGGTCGATCTCCATGCAGAGCTCCCCCTTCATACTAGACTCCAGTCCTGCCATCTCCGTCTCCGATCCCAATCTCTCTAGCGGGTCACCCATTGGAAGAAGATTTTCTCGGGAAAGTGATTTGGGTTGAAATGAAAGTGAGACTCAGATACAGAAAGAGAATGGTGATGTGAGGTATTTGCAGTGATTCTGAAGAGTTGATTGTGTTTTTTCTGTCGGAAATTGAGAGAGATTTTATGTGCCGTAGAAGGATATCAAAACCAGTCTAGCCACCCAACCGAAAAAAATAGAGAATCAAATGTAAAAAGTTCAATCGAATCGGATCAAATTTATATAAGTAAAATTCTTGTGAAATATAAATATTTAATATATTAGACATATTTTATTATTATAAAATATTAAAATTATTTATATTAAACATATTACATACAGTAATATGTTTAAATATTAAATATTCAAGTTTAAATTAATGTACAAATATATTTAAAATATTTTCAAGTATAATAATATTTATATTTATTATTTAAAAAAAATAATAGAATTGATTTATCTCTATATTGTTATATTTTTCTAGAAAATTATAATAAATAATAATTTTCAAAATATAATTTTAATATGCATTTATTTCTTAGGTAAAAATATTTTTTATTGAAATAAAATATATTTTAAAATAATTTATATAACAATCTTATTATAATATATATTAATAATATTTGTAAGAATGATTTAGATAATCTTACAAATGGTTAATTCATATATAATTAATGTGAAATTATAAATAAATAAATAAACAATTGATCTTTGGAACAATATATAAGAAGTGGTATAATGGTTCAAGTTTTTTTTTTAAAAAAATCCATTTACCCGAGTTTTGTGTGTAAAATAAATTTTTTTGAGTGATTTTCATATTTGACCAAACCGGACAAATCATCCAAAATCGGCCGGTTTTGGCCACAGATTAAAGACTCTCTAGTTATCTCCTCAAAAACCAACCACCCTAAAGCATGGTTTCAGATTAAACCAGCCGGACTGATCCAATTTTTAAAACCATGGTTGTAAGTGAATTAGTTGGGTGAGGACAGTGACGCGTTCACAAGCTTTGGTCTTTGTTGTCTACACAAGTCTATCCATGTGCAATACTACTAAAATTGTTTTTTTTTTGGTGAATGACACGTGGTACTTTAATTATCCTACTACTAATAATTTAGTATATAAATTATTATTTATAATAAAAAAGTAAGTTTAAATTTTTAATATGAAAGTATATAATATCAAAATTTATTAAATCATTTAGTTTCTCATACTTTCTCTCAAACTAAATATCATGATTGTAAAAACTAGACCGGTCCGGCCGGTTCAATCTAAAAAATAGGAAACCGGCCCTTAGATCGAGCAATTTTTACCTCTAAAATCGAGGGAAAACAACCCGGTGGAAAAATCTGTGATCTAGCAAGTTCGACATGAAAAATCGGGAACCGACCGGTTTTGATCGATTTTTCAGGGTTTTTTTTTAATTTTTTGCAAAAAAATTTAATTATTAAATTTGGTCAAATCTAGCCATTTCAATAGGTTCAATGAAAAAATTGGCTTCAAAACTAGATGAGTTAACTATAAACTAATCAAATTGGTCAAAATAAATATGTTTTTAAACAATTAACACACCCTTATTTATAAAATGATATGTTATCTTCATTCTTTTTTTTTCTATGTGGAATTATTCACTCATTTTTACATTTTTTTCTTATTTCTTTTTTATATTACTTTTCTATTACAATTTGAAAATTTTGGCTGATTGTATTTTCAAGTTATAAATTACATTTACATTTAATAATTAATTAAATGTTTAGTTATACAAATATATGAAATATGATTTTTTTAAAAAATAAAAAAGTGAATATTAGATATGTTATATTATTCTTGTGCACTAAAAAAGATTTTCAACAATTTATTATCTATTTTTATTATGTATGAGACATATTATGTTTTATTATATATGAGACATGTTATATTTTATGAAAATACTACGTATGCCGGTTCGACCTTAAACCAATGACCAGCTGGATTTTCTGGTTTATTGATCGGGCCGGTTTTTACAACCTTGCTAAATATATTAAAAAATTTCGTTAAATGGTGAAAATTTTTTGTGGAATCCATTTTGTATACGTCGCATTTATACCCAAAAATTTTTTACTGACATGGAAAATCCACAACAATATTCCGTTAAATAGTTTAATAAATTTAGACACATGTATTTTTATGTTACAAAATTAAAGTTTAAGAAATTTTCTGTTACAAATAATAATTTAGGTATTGAATTATTACAAGTTAGATAGATAGAATACCGTCAGTGTAATTCATTCCAGATTTTTTAGATTCAAAAATTATAGAATTTCTGAATCTATTTTATTATATTTTATTAATATATTATTGTATTAAATTTTGTATTTGAAATAAACTTATTTTGTATTAATACCTCACTACAAATGTGATCCATTGTATTAGTATTATTGAAATTTAACCCATGGTACTAGTATCATTGAATCTAACTAACAACAAATGCTTTAAAATTTAATGAGCATAAACAAATATAAAACTGATGATACCAATCCGTAAATTATATCATAGATCACAGTTTACATTGCAATATAAACCAAACACGTGTGAAAGACACGATGACAATTTTATAAATAAAATAAACTTACATAAATTCATTTATTGATATAAGTTCATTAGTTTATTAGTAAAATATTCATTAATTTATTGATAAATATTCATTTTATTTTAAAATAAAATCAACAATTATTTTGTATTTTTTTGCTTTTTTACATGCTATTTGTCTCGATTTGTTGTTTTTTCGATGCATTTTATCTCAATTTTTTATTACGTTTTGAGTTTCTTTAAAGAAGATTTAATGAATTCATACCTACAAATAAAAACATAAAAAAATATATATTAAATTAAGTACACAGAGAAATAAAATGAATTTGTATTAATATAAAAACTTTTATTAATAAACTAATTAACATTTTTTAATAAACTAGTAAACCGTTTTCAATATACTAATGAGCATTTCCAGTTCATTTCGTAATGAACTTTTTCAGTTTATTCATAATAAACATTCTTATTAAACTAATGAATATTTACTTTATTCGTAATAAATTTTTTTTAATGAATTAATAAACTTTTTTTAATAAACTAACGAATTTTTAGTTTATTTATAATGAACTTATTCAATTTATTCATAATGAACTTTCTCAATAAACTAATAAATATTTATTTTATTCGTAGTGTCTTATATGTTGGTTCGCTGGGTTTAATGGTTTGACTTGTTCCAAATTCTTTTTAATTGGCATGAGCTGACCTATAGATGCCTAAATTGATAATTTAAGTTTCTAGAATCTATAAGAAATTTTATTTTGATTTTGAATCATTATAAGTTGAGCAATTTCAATTCTAATTTGACTAGATAAAGGTATGTATGTTAAAATTAAATTGTTTAATTTAAACATCATTATAACTTGTATTTAAAGTGAATTAATTTGGAATTAATTTGGAATTAATTTATGCAAATATGGATTTCAACTTTAATGTGATTAAAATTCATTTTGAACTAATGAACTTTTTTCAATAAACTTATGAACCTTATTTAATGACAGATAATAAATATTTACAAAAATGCCAACGTGTGATTGATAGCTATATAAGTTTGATTTATTTACAAAATTGTCACCGTCTTTTACACATGTGATAGGCTTTGGTCCATAATATTACATGGATCGAGGTCCAACATATGACAATTAAGACCAATCATATACATTTTAAACACTAAAAAATACTAGTACAATATGTCAAACCTCAAAAGATAAATAGTAAACCAGCCTAATTAAACAATTTTTGATAAGAAAAATAATTTCATTGATTCAAATTAGCAATATATCGATAGAAATATATACAAATCCGCTAAAAACTATGAAAGATGAAATAGTGAAAAAATTCATAGCGCTCAGGTTAATAGCATAATAAATCGGCTCAAAATCTATCAATTTGATAATACTATAGTGACTAGAATACCTATGATTCTAGTTCTACAATATATTGACGACCATAATCTGATTTCTTATCTCTACTAGGTCGAAAATATTTTGCTTGCTTGAATTACTCACACATAAAAACGCTGCAATAAGACGACGAAAACAAAACGTCGTAATAAGAAAACAAAACCAAACGCAACAACAAAATGACAAAATAATGAAAAACAAAACAAGCAAAATAAAAACATAGAGATGTGGAATAACTACTTATTTTAAAACAAATTGATAAAAAGAGATGTAGATGGGTGATTTAAGGCCAAAAATCAACCCTCCTTACTTAAGGAAGATGGTGGCTAGAAAAAAGTTAAGAGAAAAAAAGGCTAGGGTTTTTTTAGCCTGATTAACAATTGAATCGATTAAATTGTGAATTGATAATAATTCAATCCATTTTAGCGAAAAAATCAAATGAAAACCAGTTTGAATAATTGAGAAAAAAAGTGTGATTATATTATTTTATGGTGTATTTATCCATGATTTGAAACCTTACACTTCAACATTTTTTTAGAACGAGCAAAAGTAGGAAAGGAAATGATACATTTCATCATGAAATTATGCAATTTTGTGAATTCACAACAGCCGAACGATGCACACACCTATTAGATGTTCTAATTTTTTGCAATAAGGGAAAGTGAGATTGAGAAAGGACACACTTCATCACAAAAACCATGGCAATATTGTGAAGGTGTGCTAACCCTTATAACGGGTTTATTTCATATATAATTTCTGAATTTTGCTCTCATTACAATTTAATTATAAATTTTATTTTATATCAAAAAAGCCATTGAACTATATTTTTATTTCAGTAAAATTACTTCTGACTAATTTTCATATGTATCACGGGAAAGCTGATGTTATAGTTGATGTATCACTAGAAAATATGATATGGTAATGTTATAGTTGATGTATCACCAGAAAATATGATGCGGTAGCTAATATATCGCTAAAAATTGGTCGAAAGTGATTTTAGTGAAATAAAAATATAGGTCATTGATTTTTTTTAGACGAAAAAAAGTAGTGATTTTATTACAATAATTGGGAAAAAAAGTTGTGACCATAGATAAAATTAATCCCTTTATAACCCACTATACAAATTGCAAAATAAGCTATATGGAATGCCATGAGGAACTGTCAAGGTTTTGGACAAGCCTTGGCAGTGAGAACTCTTAAGGAGCTCATTACGAAATACAACCCAACATTAGTTTTCCTTAGTGAAACTAAAAATAAACGCAGCTATATGATGTGCAAGCAAAGGAATATTGGCTTTAATGAAGCAGTTTATATTGATCCAATAAGCAAATCGAGTGGATTAGCAGTTTGGTGAAAGGATGGTTTTATCAAGCAAGTTTTGGGCATAAGCAAGCATTTCGTTGATTTCGTCATGATAGGAGTAGAAGAGTGGCACTTGACTTGTATTTATGGGGACCCAACAACTTAGAAAAAAGAAGAAATACGGGAAAAGTTTCAGAATTTGAATTTGAAGAGAGGTATACCATGGCTGATGATTGGAGATATCAATTTTTGTTCAAGTTTTATGGATAAGAAAGGGGGAAATAGTATAAATTGGAGCCAAGCTAGTAGATTTCATGCATTTATAGATAATTGTAGTTTGATGGAGATGGATTTCAAAGGCAATAATTTTACATGGATAAATCGTCAAGTTAATGATGATAACATTATGGTATGCTTGGATAAAGCCTTTATCAATGTGGAATGGAGATCTATTTTTCACTTAGCTTAGTTGATACATGAAAGTCTTATTGGGTTAGATCATAGACTCTTAGTGATAGAACTTGAGATAAAAAAGGAAAAGAAAATATAGAGTTTTCCAATATGAAGCAAAATGGGAAGAAGAGGAAGAGTGCAAGAAGATTATTAATGGAGTATGTAATGAAGGAGAAGAATTAGGTGGAAGTCATGGTATCAAATAAAAGCTTCATAATTGCAGAATGGCTTTAAAGAGATGGAGTAGAGAGAAGTATGCAAACCCGAAAAGAGGATAGAAGAGCTAAAAAAGAAGCTTGAGGGTATCTACCATGGGAGGTATTTTGAGAATGTTAAGGAAGATGAGGTAATTATTCTTGAAGAGATGAGTTAGCGATGGAAACAAGAAGGGCTTTATTGGGTTTAGCGATCAAAAGTTAGATGGCTTAAAGAGGAAAACAAAAATACTAGATTTTTTCATCTAACCACTATTTAGCAAAATCAGTTAGTTAGGATAAAACATGAAAATGATCAAGTTTGGCTGACTAGTACAGATCAAATAGCAAAGGAAGCAAATCATTTCTTTAGAAAAGCTTTATAAGAAAGAAAGAGAGGTTATTCATTTAGAAGTGGCATATTGTATTCCGAGTTTGGTATCTAGGGAAGTGAATCAGAGCTTGGTGCATGAAGTTAATGAGAATGAGGTTAATTCAGTTGTGTTTGAGTTGGGAGCTCTCAAAGAGCCAGGTCCAGATAGCTTTGCAGGTGTTTTTAGCAAAAGAGAATTAGGAGATAGTAAAGGTAGACGTCATCGACCTAGTGAAGAATTTTTTCAATAGTGTCAAGCTTCCAGTCAATCTAAATAAAACAAGTATTTTGCTGGTGCGTAAAGTTGCTAACCCAAAGAAATTCTTGGAGTTCAGATCCATTTGTTGTAGTAACTTTATATATAAAGTGGTGGTAAAGATGATGGCAAATAGGCTATAACCATGGCTCTCTTCACTCATTACTCTATATCAGTCAACTTTTATACTTGGGAGGAGTATCCAACATAACATCTTAGTGGCATACGAAGTTGTACATGGTTTAAATTGTAAAAAGACAGGTAGTATGGGCTTCATGGCTATTAAGGTTGACATGTTGAAAGCCTATGATCGAATAAATTGACAAATCCTTCTTTATGTTTTGAAGACATATGGTTTTGATGATAAATGAATAAAATGGGTAGAGGAGTGTGTTACAATAGTCAGATATTTGGTAAAAATTCATAGGGTTCCATCTAAATTCTTTTATCCAGAAAGGGATCTAAGGGTAGGAGACCTACTGTCCCCTTATTTTTGTTTATACTTGTTTTAGATGTGCTTTCAATATTATTGATCTCAAGGTTTAAAAAAGGATTGCTACAAGGTTATAAGATCAAGAGACACTGTCTAGTGCTTACTTATGTTTTATTTATAGATGACATGGCGTTGTTTGGAGCAGCAACAAGAAAAGAGGCGAAAGAGATTAAACGAGTTTTCAAGTGATATGAAGAAGCTTCAGGGCAAAAAGTGAATTGTGCAAAATCAGAAGTGCTCTTTAGCAAAAATACTTTAGAAGACACAAAGAGGCAGAAGACTCGATTTCTAGATATCAAAAAATCAAGTTCGTTGTCTATATACCTTGGGGTGCCTATGGCTTAGGGTAGGATGAAGACAAAATTATGCGAATTCTTATTGCAGAGAGCTCAACAAAAGATACAAAGGTGGAAGTCAAAACACATAAGCAGGAAAGGAAGTTCTAATCAAGTCATGTTGGGATTACAAAATGCATATCACATATACAAGCCTAGTGGAATTTAAAATTTTGTAATCCTTAACAACGAAACAACTTATGTAGTCTTAGCCAATTAACCAACATAAAAGGTTTGAAGAAGATTACCTTTTGTTAGAGCTTATGTCCTTCATTTCACCTTACCGAGTTATTGCAAACCACAATAATCCTTCCTATGATCACCTCTAATGATAGTTCATGGGAAGGATACAAAGAAGAAAACCTTTTGACTATGGGTTTTGCATAATCTCTTGTACTAGTAAGATAAGATACAAGAGAGGAGAGAGAAGAACGAAAACAATTTTGTTCTTTTGTAAGCAGCTTTTTCTGAATGTTAGAAAATGAACTGTTTATAGTCCTTAAGCAATTAGGGTTCAGAACCATCGCTCAAACAATCCTAATCAGATTAAATTTCCTATTCTGACGTTGATCCCGATTGGGGCATGCTTGTCTCGGTCGGGGAATGCCCAAATCGAGTGGTTCCTGGTTGGGATATCTTATTATTATAGATATTCACCAAAGATATTTCATAGGTTTACCTTAGATTTACTCAAAGTTTACTAAAAAATTATCCAAAAATTACCCGAAATTTACTAAAGGTATTAAAACATTCACTAGAGATATGCAAGAGGTTTACCCTATATTTACCCAAGTTTTACTCAAGGTTTACACAACATTTACTCAAGATTTAGTGAAGCTATTACAAATATTTATCTAATATGGGATTTGATTATTGCTTTGTATTATTTTTATCAATATTTTCATGATATATATTGTTCATAATTGCTAAAACTTTTTTAACTATCCAAATAGAAAATAGTTTATTTTGCTATATTTCTGCATGTTTTTCTATTATGCCCATGTTGTCCATATCTACTACATTTGTTTTAGATTTTTGTCTTCCATGATGCTTGTATCCTTCTTTTCTTTGGTATGCTCGCTTTTACTCTTCCTTGTAATGGTTTTGCTTATATTTCTTCAACTTATCTTAGTATTTCCAAGTTGATTGGTTGCCAAGTGGATGTACAGTTCCATCATATATTGCCAGAATATTTTATTTTGTATATAAGTGTGAGCAATAAGGATATGAATCTTGATTCATATGGTTTAATGCAACTAATGTATATGGACATGGTAGCTCATCAACTTGAAATCTTTTATAGGTATATGTTCTTTATAGCAA
Organism: Balakata baccata; assembly: GCA_949630135.1. NCBI lineage: Eukaryota > Viridiplantae > Streptophyta > Magnoliopsida > Malpighiales > Euphorbiaceae > Balakata > Balakata baccata. The sequence goes on from CATIWF010113663.1 coordinate 58,033, forward strand.
GTTTACAATGAATTGTTTTTCACCTTCATATAAATTGAATAAATCATCATTTGACTCTTTTGCTTGCATGAGAAAAAAATAATTTTTTTTTGTTAGATTTGATTTAAATTTTCATATAGTAATTAAGTTATTACTACCAAAAGTTTACCCAAAATTTACTAAAAGTCTACCAAATATTTACTCGAATATTTAAAAATATTGTGAATTTTACTTGCATTTTCAAGGACTGGTGGTAGTTTTCTATTAGCATTTGTTCATGCTTTGATGCTAACTTTGCGATTGTTGCTCTTGCATTGTTTCAATTTTTATATGTTCAATCTTGTACTAAACCTTATAGATAATCTAGTAATGTTATGATTGATGACTCTCTTGCTGCTTTATTGGCTGCATTCATTGATTTGGCTATGTTAGATGTCATTATTGAGTAACTATTGTTGGTTGCATAACCTTTAGCCCATTTGTGGTAGCCAATTGTTGTTAGATAAGGTTGAAGCCTTATATCTATACTGTCGATCTCTTTCATGTGTCCTTCACATTCCTCTACGATATATGCATTTGTTGCATTAAAGAATAAGTTTTTAATGTTCTTCGAGTTTCTTTTGGAGTTTTTTTTAGGTTGTTCAAAAGGTGGTATGTACATATATTATGTGCAGCATTAAGGTATACGTTTCTAACTGTTTTTTATATGCTGTCATGTCTATATGATATTATGCACAGTTTTTATGTTCAACCAAATGCTTCTATAACTCTTGTAAAGAGTCATTCCCATGTTGGATCATTTTTAGAGTCAACAATTGAGAATGATAGAGGAAAGACTTTACCAATTGCATCTTATGTTGATGCTCTTAGCACTGTCCCACCATATCTTGCTTTTAAAAAAGTTTCATCAACTACCATTAATGGTATGTAGTGTCTCCACCCTTTTCTGGATTCATCTAGTGCCATAAATGTATAGAGGAATGAGTTATCATCCTCCTTTTTGAGGTCTATGAATGACCTTAGATTTTTATAGTAGAGCATATGATTCATTTCGTTTATCTCTCACCATTTCTTATGCTTTTTCCTTTGATCTCCAAGCTTTCATATCACGCCCGCAAGTTTGGGCATAGTTGTTATGAGAGTGAAGAGTGACACAAGAGGTATATGAGAGGGATATGATGTATATATGATGATTTATTTAGGGTTTATGCAAGGTTTAGGGCTAAAGTTGGCTTAAATTTGGAGTTTAGAGGGCAAAAAGGCATAGAAACAAGTGAGCTGTGAGACAATCACGGGCGTGACTATTGAGGATAAGTGTTCTGGGTGGCTTTTGAGTGTCACGAGCATGACCAAGGGAGTTACGGCTGTGACAGGTCTGCTATAAATAGGTTTTTCCAGTTTTCTTTCATTTTAAAACACGCTTAAAAGCTTTCAAACCCTAGCTCTCGTCCCCAAACACCAAGGTACCATTTCCTACAAAGAGTTTTCTATCCTTAAAAATATAAGATTTACCTTTATATTGGAGTTATACAAGAGATTTGAGAAATAAAGATAAGGAAAGAAAGAGTTCTCGAGAAAGAGGATTTGGAGCTTTAGGGGAAAGAAGAGAATCAATAAATCAAAGGTTTTTATTGGTAAGTTAGGGTAAGATTTCATGTCCTCTATCTTATTTCATCAAGATTAAGGATATAAGTGTGTTTTTAATAAAGGTTTGAATGTTTAAAAGACCTAGCTTGGAGATTTCTAGGTGAGGTTAGGTTTTATGTCTTGACTTTAAGGCTGGACCTTGGGGTTGGGAAGTAAAGTTAATAGGTAAGTTATGTGGGGTTCTTGAATGTTTCATAGCTAAAAATGATGTTTTGGGTGTTTTAGGCATCGGTACGGAAGAAAGACCTCAAACAAGTTTGATCCGGTACGTAGGGGATCAAAAAGTTCTTTTTATAAAGGTTTGTACATATTCTCTATACAATCTTCATGGGGTATTGCATGTGTGTAAGGGATGCTTGTTGTGGTGTATTAAATGTTAAATTTGAGAATATGCATGGTAGTAATTAAAGCTCTAATGATAGATGAGATAAAAGGTAGAATATTAAATGGCCAATAAGGGAATTGAGGAAATGGTTGGTGTGCAAGGAAACAAGGGAACTAAATGAGGTGGTTGCTATTATTGGTTATAGTTGTTAGAATGGATTAATGGCATTAAATGCTTGAGTGATTCTTGCTTGAGTGTGTTCTAATGTTGTGACATGAAAGTGGCATATTTATGTCCTTTATATATTGAAAATGTTGCTAAGACAAGCTACAATTGGCTAACCTTAGAAATTTTGTGTGTGTTGTTTGATTTTGGGTATTATAAGAAATCACAGAGTCACACTCATGACTCAGATATCCTTTGTATATTAAGCATACATGGATATTTTATTTTTATCAAGTCATTTTAGCCATGGTGTATTAACAAATTTTTAAATTGATCATGTTTTTGTAATTTATGCATAGCAACATCCTTGGTATAATTAGAGGAAAATTCTAGTTATATCAAGGGATGTTACAATTTTTGGTATTAGAGCAAAGGTTTAGGCAATTCTAGATATCAATGGGGTATGAGTGTATCATGCGAACCTAGTTGTCCTATATGACCGATAATGGCTTGTTTTATCAACTCTTAGGTATTTGAGTAAGTATGGAAGGTGATCCACATGATATAGGAGAGAGTAGTAGCCCTATGGATAATGAGGCTCAGAATCAATAGAGCCAAGCTAGTATGTTAGGGGCAGAAGGTGCTTCTCATTCACATTAGCCTTTGGTTAGGTTAGTTGGTCAGGCTTAGGACCCAATGTTATAGAATTTGGTAGCTCTTTTGCAGCGGTTAGTGCAAGCAGTGCCAGCATCACCACCGTTGCCTCCACTACCACCGAAGCTACAGTATGATAAGCTGAGGAAGTATGGGGCAATAGATTTTGTGGGTAGTAAAGATGATGATCCAACTTCAGTTGAGTTTTGGCTAGAGAAGACAAATAGGGTAATGATATAGCTTGAAAGTACAAATGACCAGAAAATGAAGTATGCAGTTTCTATTTTATAGGAGCATGCCTATGAATGGTAGAGAGCTATTTTGAGAAAATCATAGACCCGTGCATAACTAACTTGGGAGTTCTTAGCGGAGTTTAAGAAACAGTATGTGCCTCGGGTGTATGTTGATGAGAAGAAATGGGAGTTCCTTAATTTGAAATAGGGAGATATGATCGTAAAGGTATATGAGTGGGAGTTCACCAGGTTGATTATGTTGGAAGTAAAAGCGATTTTTGAATTGAGAGGAGCTCTAGGTCTCGGTCAAATTTACAGATTTCAAAAATTTTAAATTTAACCGAAACATGCAATCAAATATTGCAAGACATACAAATACACTTTATATGTTAACCTTGAGTATTTATCCATAACATTAGCAAAATATATTTTATAATTTTTATGGATAATATCCATTTACCAAGATCATCCCTATTAGAGAAGTGATTTAAAGGCAATCATCTTTAACACTTATTGTACATGTTTATTTGATTAATAAAAGATATTTTCATTAATTTGGTATTCATTTGATATATGAATTGATAGTGATCTTAAATCAATTAATAAAGTCCTTGATACATAACATAGCATGAAGAAAATTTTAATAAGATCATGATAATGAGATTCTTATCATGTGTAATTATGTCAGTATCTAAATTATCCCTAGTTATATGATTAATGAGGTAGAATATTATTAATCCGGATAGACTAGTACATGTTATATTTAGCAGTAGATCTCATAATCTATAAGGATGAGATGTTTAGAGTTAATATATGGATACTTGCTAAGAGTAGCTAAATACATTGGATGACCTTCTATGAGACAATCATATGGATATTCTATTCAAATATCAATGATAGTCTTATCATAGTAATGATGCAAGTATTCTTAGACTTGAGGTACTCAAGAATATCTTGGATATTGATTCTGTACTTTGATTCTATTCCTTGTTATCTCATTGAGGTTACCCACAGGGTGGTAATTTGGTACAATTTGAGATATTCAAAGGTAATTGGATAGTTAACAAAGGATTCACCACTCCGAATAAAGGGAGTGTATATTTATGGCCACTTGTCTAGATATTACTCAGGAATCTCTGGCCATAGTAAAAATATCATGAAGATGGTCTTCAGTGACATGTCTAATAGAGTAATTAGTCTTAAGTATAAGATCCAGCATCACTTGGACTAGGTGTAATGTAGTCAGTCTAACGAGAGTTGACACATTGTCCATACTCTGAACCGATTGGAGTATATAATGGTGAAATGATAAATTGTACAAAAATTGTCTATGGAAAGGTTCGTAGTCAAATCATTGACTTTTCTGGTCAATTGGGAGTTATGATGCGTTGCTAGATACCGCTCATAACTTGATTAAATTAATTAATAATTTAAGTGGCCAACATAATCGAAAATCTAATGGGTCACACGTATTGGAGATGTGAATAATGAATAAAATTGCTTTGGATAAGATCAAAAAATATGAGAGAATTATTTCGAATCGGATCACAATAAGATTACAGGGAAAAATAGTTTGGAAGGGTTGATGGACCTGCGTGGGCTTGCTGGCCTGGCACTGCATATGGTATTTAAATGGCTAAAGTGGCCATTTTTCCTAACAACTCTTCATTTTTTTCCTCTCTTCAATTTTGATATATGAATTTAATTTTTTTTTAGATCTAAAAGACAGAAAATAAATAAGAAAAATTTTTGGGAAAAGGAAAACTTTTGGAGACATCAAGAAAAATTATTGTTAGCACTTTGATGTGTGTTCAAGTTATCTTCCTAGTAGTTTCATCCTCTCATTTTCACATGGATATTGTTAGAGACAATCTGAAATTGGATTATTATAGTTTGCTATAACCCAAAAAGGTGAAAAATTGAAGAAAAATCAAGAAATTATAAAGGTATAATTTCTGAATTTTCCTTTGTTAAATTAATTTTAGTTGGCACAAGCCAATTCTTTTGTTTTAAGTTTTGAAAATTTTAAATTCCGCTGTATAATATGTATGTGATATACGCTCAAAACCTTTTATTGGTATTAGAGCCCTCCTTCTACCCATTAAAATTAATTTTAATTCATAGTGCAATTGGATTGTACGGTTTTGACAATTTTAGATCTTTTAGTTTGTCAAATTTGTTTTACATATTTTTGTCTATGATATGATCATGAGATGATTAAGGATGATTATATTGACTGAAAAATAGTTTGAATATGATTCAAATAATTAATTTCGAATTTATTATAAAATTGCTAAAAATTGCATAGTTGATAAACATGTGATGTTGTTTGGCTTAATTGCTATGGTTGTTCATATTTTTCTTGTAATTTGATTATGAAATTTTTTTTAGATTATTGAAAATATGTTTAAGCCTCTGGAAGTATCCAATAATTGATTAAAATTATTTTAATTAATTTTTCAAACAAACACTGAAATGAATATATTTTTGGGTACCCTGCGTGACTGTTTTAAAATAATTTTTATATTATTAAAAATATATTATTTTAATATTAGATACATGTTAAAATCAATTTGCTCGAATTTAAGTTTCCAATTTAATTCTAGATAGTAAATGAGTCATTTTGAGCATTTTATATGTTAGTTCGTTTGTTTTAATAATTTAGGTTTGTACCAAAATTATTTGGATAGACTTGAGTTGACCTAAAAATATTTAGAATGATGATTTTAGGTTCTGGAAAATGTGGAAATTTTTCAAAAATTAATTTTGAATTAATTTAATTTGAGCAAATGACATATTTAGTATGACTAGAAAATGACATGTACGTTAAAATTAAATTATTTAATTTTTAACATCATAATAATTTGATTTTGAGGTAAATTAATTTTGAATTAATTCGGAAAATATGAAATTTAATTTAATTTGATTAATTATTAAATTTCATATTAAAATGATATACAAAATTAAATTGACCGAAATAATATAAGTAAACAATTTTAGTTCAAGTGTGACTCGACTTTCCAAATTTGCAATCTAAAATTATCACTACCTATTTTATTTTAATTTTATACATTCGAGAATGCATGCTAGGGGTGTATGAAAAAGCATGATGAATGATTATGGATTTAGACCTAATGTGATTGAGCATGCACAATTTTTTGTTTTATAATAAATATTGCTTGCATGTCCCTGCTTATCTGTAAATTGAGGTTTTTTATATTTGAAATATGTAATTAGATTATATAGGATTTGAAGGTTTTTTATCATGTATCACATACATATAACGCAGTAGAAAATAAAATTTTTCAAAACCCGAATCAAAGGATTATACATGTGCCAATTAAAACTAATTTAACCAAAGAAAATTCAGAATTTATACCTTTATAATTTCTTGATTTTTCTTCAACTTATCACCTTGATGGGTTGTAGCAAACCACAACAATCCAATCTTGGATTGTCTCTAACAATATCCACGCGAAAATGAGAGGATGAAACCATTAGGGAGATGACTTGAACATACCTCAAAGTGCTAGTAACAGTGTATGTTCATATGAGAAGAAAATTAAACTCTTTAATTTTCTTGTCGTCTCCAAAAATTTTTCTTCTCCCAAAAATTTTTCCTTGTCTATTTTCTGTCTTTTGGAGTTTTTTAGATCAAAAAGAAAATCAGAAAAATAGATCCAAATTGAAAAGAGGAGAAAATGGAGTTACATGAATATTAATGGCCATTAAGGCTAATTTATGCCCATCGGCCAGCTGCTGCGCGCTGGCATGCACAGCAGCCCGCCTGGGCCTGCGGGGCAGGCCTGCCAGGCCAGCGGGCCCATCAACCTCCCGAGCAATTTTTTCCCGCGATTTTATCGCGAACCAACTCAAAATAATGTTCTCATATTTTGGATCTCATTCTAAGCCATTTTTCTCATTTTTTACATCTTCAAAGCGTGTGACCTATTAGGTTCCCGATTATGTTGGCCACTTAAATTATCAAATAATTTAAGCAGACCATGAGCAGTATCTAGCAACACATCATGATCTCCAATTGATCGGAAAGTCAATGGTTTGACTACAAACCTTTCCATAGACAACAATATGTGCAACTTGTCCTTTCACCATTCTATACCCCACTCTGTTCAGAGCATGGACTATGTGTCAGCTCCCGCTAGACTGACTACGTCACACCTAGCCCAAGTGATTTTAGATCTTGTCACTGAGACTCATTAGTCAATTACACATGTCACTGAAGACCATCTTCATGACAGTTCCACTCTGGCTAGAGATTCCCGAGTAATGATCCCAACAAGAGGCCGTGGGTATACTCTCCCTCTATCAGGAGCGGTGAATCC